>UELV01142952.1:0-10008 GCA_900490015.1 Megastigmus stigmatizans | reverse complement strand
CACACACACACACACACACACACACACACACACACACACACACACACACACACACACACACACGCGCGCGCGCGCGCGCGCTCGCATTCATATACCATTTCGCAGCGTCACAGGGAAAACTCAAATGAGAAGCCGAGAGCTAAGCTTTGCGTCGTTATACGTGCAGCGTATTCGTTCTCTTTGTCTCGTTGTGGCGCTTAAAAGTCTCACGCTTTGCTTGCATTTTACTTGCGAGGGCTGGCGATTCGACGCAAGCGGCCGAGTCGTGCGTGCGATATAATGCGAGCGCGACGTCGTGTAAGGTGATTCTTTGCTTTGACTGCTCGCGGTGCTGCGAGTCTGGGACTTGCAAGATTGAAAGAGGGACGCGTGTAGGGTTGTGGGATACGTGGCGCCAAAAGGCTGTTCCGCAAAAATAGAACGTTCTAAGACAAAGGGGAAAAAGTGTTTTTGAGGTTTCAGCTTTAGGTGGATTTTAAGAAAATGGTAGCTGGCATTCTTCTTTTGTGGAATTTTTACCGCGAAGTTTAGTTTGCTTAATGGCGAATGCATTTGATATTTTGTTTGGGAAGGTACGCTAGTATAATGCAAAAGTATTATTGGAAGAGAGATTGCTGACACGCAAGTTAGTTTTTGGCAGCTGAGAATTCAATATTAATTAATAAATCAGCGACCTTTTGATAGCATTGTTCGATTCTACGGTCTCCTTTAAATTTTTACTAAGCGTCATTTACTGTCTTGAAGGTGGATCATATATAATAATTGGAATTTCATTTGTATTTTAACGAGAACTGCAATCCAAAGTTATATGAATTTCGATTGTGTTATTGGATTTTCGTTGATTCATATGGACTAGAATATTTATAATATACTTCAATTTTGTATTACTTGTAAATCAGTGATTCTTTTTTTGGTTTTGCAAAAATTATTTATTTACGTACTTAATGTTAATACTTGATTAATCTAATAATAATCAAAAACCATTAATATGCAATTTTAATTTTGTTCAAAGTCTCATTTCAAGTATGGAATGATTTATTTGCAAAATATCTGTTGTATATTATATAAATAGACTGAATCATATATATTATATGTAATTGCTTTACATTTCTATACCTATAGTTTAGTATCACATTAGTTTTGTAACCGCGTAGTTATATTTTTGCACATGTAGATAGTGACTTACCCATTCGAAATAATTGAAAATGTTGGAAAATAATACTACGCAACGTTTTATACATACTTAACCTTCTAAAAAAAAAAACAGAAAAAGTTCAATTAAGAGACGAAATGTAGAAAATGCCAGTCGTCAAAGTGTTAAATGATAAAAGAGAAACTCATTCGCTTGACCCTACACGCGCACGCGCATATTCTTAAACAGGTTCGTGTACGTAAAAGCGAGCCACCGAGAGCGAGAGAGAGAGAGAGAGAGAGAGAGAGACAAACAAAAACGACGGCTGTGCCGCTCTAATATTAACGTCGCGAGTCGTTATGGCGCATTAAGCCGCTGCGTGGCCATGCAGCGCTGCTATAGCAACGCTACGATGCATTTTGTCGCCCCCGAAACTAATATACGACGAAGTCCCGAGTAGCGACGTCCTCGTCCCCCCCCCCTCTCCCTCTCTCCGCGAACTCTTTTGCGTCTCGCGAATTACCGCAGCCCGCAGTACATTGCAGGCCCACGGCGCCGTTTTATCACGGGGTACGACGGGCAAAATTACGCGTTACTTTTCTCTATGAAAAATTGAGTTTTCCGCATGGCATGGCCACGGTGCCCTATCGTGAAATTTTCCTAATTCGATTGCGGTAACTGGGTTACACGAACGCGAGCATGGTCTTTATTTTGTCTGGTCTTCAACATTACATTGATTTTGCAATATCTGGTTTTTGAGAGTTAAGATCAGGACAGAAATTGGCAGTTGTTTACCGTGTAAACAGCTAGTCTAGGGCCTAGTCAGCTGCTAATGACCGGAGCGACTTCTA
The DNA here is from genome assembly GCA_900490015.1 of Megastigmus stigmatizans. Classification (NCBI taxonomy): domain Eukaryota; kingdom Metazoa; phylum Arthropoda; class Insecta; order Hymenoptera; family Megastigmidae; genus Megastigmus; species Megastigmus stigmatizans. The sequence goes on along the minus strand of UELV01142952.1, from coordinate 8,025 downwards.
CTAAGCAGGAAATTAAAGAATTTTTAAGGCATAGTGTTGTTATAGTTATGTTTAAAAATAGTTATTCGATAGTAATGTTCATCGAGACGTATATTCTAAAGTTTAAATACAGCAATTCTCTCTTTAAGTTTGCCTTTAACCAGTGGCTCGATTCGCACAAAGTCCCCAATCCCGAGCAATAAAGTAAAGAAGCAGGAAAATCCCGCACTCGTAAAAAGACAGGCTCCTAATCAAAACTTGGTGCGCGCTTGCGAATATCTGGGTTACGCGCTTTCGCTTCATCTTTTACTCTCTCTCTCCCTCTCTCTCTCTCTCTCTCTCTTTGTCTCTCTCCGCGCGACGCGAGCGATGCATAATAAAAGCACGTGGTTCTTTGTCGCGCGCGGATAAGACAGCAAGGGCACAAGTGGAAATTCGATTTTGTCCTCTCTCCTCTCTCGCGAGTGTCATCCCCGTCGATTGCCGGAGTTTGAATTAAGAATCCGAGCGAGCGAGCGGAAGCGCACCCGCCGCACAAATCATTCGAACTTTCGCCAAGCTAGAGAGAGAGAGAGAGAGGGGGGGAGAGGTGAATAAAAAAAATCTGACGAAGAGGGAGAATCGACTGAGACGGCGAGATTTTCTCAGGCGTAAAATTGGAATGATATAGCGAATAGCGGTATTCACCGTTTCCTCTATCCGTTGGTCTGCTCTGAAATCCGGCGAATCCAAAGAAAAGTTTCGATCGCCCAGACCCTCCGGCGAGGATTGAATTATTTTCCTGGGAAAATGGAGGACGAACGGAGAGACAGAGCGAATGCCTTCCGAATGGAGCGCGCTGCATGCAGCCGAGTTGACAAATTTTCCGAAACTTGTTAAGTCTTGTCGTTAACAATACTGGCTATATAGCGTATTGTGACAATCAGCGACGAGCACGCAGAATTGTTAGCGAAAATCAATTGGCGTTACGCGGGGTTAAAGTTCTTTTGAGAGATTTTTAACGAACACCCATACGAAACTAAATAAATGGATCGTATTACTTGGCGTAGTCCCTTCGATATAATTTTAGATGAATGAAGGGGATCTCGATATCAATTGGAAGTCCAAAATCGACCTCAAGAAATTGTATAGTTTCAATGTAGAAGTTGGCGATTATTGTGGCTGAGCAGTTTGGTAGGGTGCATGCAAATCCACTGAAGTACGATATTGTTCGTTGTTGGGGTACATACCGAGGCTTAATTGTGTTATCTCCACTGGATATCGATATTTGTATACCTGATAGATGTTACTATTAATTTACGTGAGAGATTTGGACGATCGGTAAATTGGATAATGAAAAATTGGTTTTTCCATCGTTTGTAGGTTCGGACTTACAAATAAGAATAAATTGATTGGATTAGATATGCTTTATTACACATAAGTGATTGTGTTTAATTAAAATAGCTATTAGATTTTTTAAGTATTAAATTTCCTCATTGGACAAAATTTTTATCATGGAATCAAATTGGTCTGATGTCAGAGAAATTTATTGTTTACGAAGCGGTATTAGTGTCTAGTATTGTAAACATATTGTACAGGTGTAATTTATTGCAACTGCACTGGACATAAAGAGCTTAAGTTCCTGCATCTTTTCTAAAAAGTTTACATCAAAACTTTGTAACCCATGTTATAAAGTGCATTTTTCACGTTATGTAATTTTCTGCTCACGTAAGCATATATAAGTTTAAATTGCACAATTTAATTTAGACATGCAATTTTCTTTCCTTGGTATAATTTTTTGCATAAGGGTCTGAATTTTAAAATGTAAACGAAAGAAATGTGTAGCAATGGAATTTGTTTTATTATGTATGTTTTACTGAAAAATATTTCCTTAACAAATTATTTTAACAAAATATTTTTTGAGGTTTCAAATTCAAAGTGTGTTAATATTAGTTCTGTTATAATGAATGTAAAAACAGACATATTTTTAAGTATTTAATATAAACGTCTGATTTTCTTTAAGGTAGTTCTCTTGCCAAAAATTGGGCTTTTCAGAATGAATGTTTATTTTTTGTTTTTTATATTTGATACAACCAGATCACGTTTCTTCGAATGAGGAGTGTCTTAAGAAGTAAAGAACATTTTTTAAATGCAAAATGACGCAGTATAGGCGCTGTTATCAACAATTAAATTTCACTAAAATGTCGATTCTCTGGAAATTTTTATTTTTCGTCCAATTGCAACGTATCGCGGCTTATTTTGTTCATTGTGAAATTTGAGGGTAGGATCACCGTAACGATATTGTTGTATAACCGATCCAAGTGGCGCTAGATCTGAATATTTATCGAAATTCACACAGTTTCACGAGATTTCTCGAGAATTTTGATAAACAATTAGATCTAGCGCCGCTCGGATTGGTTATACAACAATATCGTTACGGTGACCCTATCTTCAAATTTCACAAGGAACAAAATGAGCCGTGATACGTTGCAATTGAACGAAAATTAAAAATTTCCAGAGAATCGACATGTTAGTGAAATTTAATTGTTGATAACAACGCTTATATGGCGTCATTCCATGATCGGCCCATATATATTATTACTTAAGAAACATTTATATGGAAAATTTTGAGAAAGTTACACTTTTTCAGTAGGAAAAATGCCGACTGTCAGAAGGTTAAGACACTTCTCATTCGAATAAACTTGATCAGGTTGTATCAAATATAAAAAACAAAAAATAAACATTCATTCTGAAAAGAATTATTTTTTGGCAAGAGAATTTCACTTGCCATGCATTCATAATATAGAATCAATGAAAGACGGGATAACCTTACAATTTTATTATTTCGCTAATATACTTTTGCTATAGGTCATAATTTTCAATTGATATTTTTGAATGTTCAATAATCAATATAATTTTATTAATTAATAAAAAACACAAGTTTATTGAAAAATTATTTTTAAGATAAATTAAAGCAAACACGAAAGATACATGACTATGGATGGCTTTATATGTATTGATAAAAAGAATCTGTACATTATTAATTAATTAAATTGAAAATTAAATTGAAAATCACAGCCGATGCCAACCTCAATATATGTACAGTAAACGAGTATAATATTTATCTTTAAATTTAATTTTTTAAACATTGCGGAGCAAATGAAATGCTGCGTGAAAAGAAAATTAACAAGCCTTTTAAAGAAAACTTTAACTTAAAAGTCAGCGCTCCCCCGGTATTCCGTTTGTTTTTTCAATTTCCAATCAATTAAAGCCTCGACATCACCTCTTCGTCCTTTTCTGATCGCAATTGAAATGGTAGATGAAAAAAGTCAAAACGCAAAGAAACTCGGTCAAGTGTCTAATACGTGGGGGTGCGAGAGTGCGAGACTGCTTTCGAAATTCCTCCTTTGTTTCTCCTTCATTCATCAGTTCAGATAACGAGTGCTAAACTTCACTAGGCGATTTCACTCGATATAATTAAATCGATTTTTTCACCCGCTTTGAGCGCTCGATAAATTCCTGCAGAATTTTCCGTTTAACGCCTAGAAAAGCAATTTTATAATGCTGTAATTTTTATATGAAAAATTTATATTTTTTCCTGCGTCTATATGGCATTATTAATTGTTTTAACGATTATTTAGCGCAATATTTTTGCCAAATAATAGTCGTCACTATTTCAACTCGCTGATAAAGCTTCTCCTTGACGTATTTTAAGTTCCAATAAATAATTCTATTATTAGTAAGGTATATGAATAAATAATGAATCTTGAATTCAAATAATAGAAGTAAAATATTGTTATAGCAGTTGCAATAACGGACTCCAGGAAATAACGTGATTTATACAGTATTTCGCAATTATAGTCATCAGTAATGAGTGTTTGCTCTCCTTGTATAAACAAATGAGACGACCTATCCACAAATCGCAAGCAAATTTGCTACAATTTTACCATAAGTAAACAATTTCCGCAATAAAAAAGAAAATATGATCAACAATGCAAATCAGTCGTATACACTCGCGTGTAATAAGCATACATGAAATGCTCGGTACTGCTTCAGTAAAATTTTAAGCGTAAATTGAGGGAACAAGTACATGAGAAAACAGCGGAAATAAACGTCGGACCGAAAAAAAGCGACGGCCCGAGGATGGAGCCAAGCTCGAAGTAACTCCAGTTCTGCGCAGCTAATTTAGAAGTCGGCATATATCCCGGGAACAACAGCAGCAGCCAGCAGAGGCTGGAGTATAGTATGCGAATTATTGGCGTACGACTCGATCCAGAATTCACCTACACATACACATACATACACACACAGTGCATGAGAGTTTGCCCAGCAGGTCGGTAGTTATGAGGAATTGACGCTCGTAAATCGGGGCGCTTCCGCTCGACCGAGCTCTTCTCTTCGCTTTCTCGGCCAGTTACACTCGCGCAGCAACAGTGACGGTCGCTCGCGGCTTTTCCACCTATAAAAATCCGAGTCTTTATATCTGCGCTACAATGATATGTGAAAGCCGATTTTTATTATTTCTCCCCTTTCTTCTTTTTTGCTCGCGATATGAGCTGTACTGTGTTGTCCGTGACTGAAGGCTTTTTTATTTATTATATATATATATAGGGTAGAAGCGATTTTGATGTTGTCAGGACCTTAAACCACACTTTCTTTTATTGGATATGAAGGGCTTGGTTGAACTGTGGGATGGATTTTGTCGATAAGCTGTTGGAATTGGTTTGCGTTTAACTGTCTAGGTTCAAATTGCATGGAAGTAAATTTTTCGAACATAGACATAAAAATGTACTCCTGTTTTATTTATACACAAATATTTTATCAATTTCTATTTGATATATCCTAGCAAAATTGGTTCTTTAATCTCAAAACATTTTGATGTAGTGTTTGTATAGTAAGGAACCACTTTGGTCCATTATTAAAAAACTATGCGGTAAAATGTTTCATTCGACCCAGGGTAGATGCATATACAAATGGTTTGTCAGCCGAAAGATGAGGCTTGCACGGCGATAAATAGACAACGATTTATAATGGAAAGTCAAATAGCTCTTTAGCATTTAATCAACAGTCCTGATGCTGCTGCGCTGCGCCGGTTGACCTAAAAAAGCGGCGCGACAAAAGAATCGTCCAGCATCCCTCAGCTGCAGCATTTCAAAGCTCTCGCTCTCATCTCTCTGTATATCCTGTATATTTTCAGAATTCTCTGGTCAAACACTCGCTCGTATAGTCCGGCATATCGCCCGCATGTATTCTTCTCTGACGCTCTATATATTCGCTCAGTTTGTCCCTTTAGCGTTTACCTTTAATTGTTTGTAATCCCCTCGTTCTTTCCTTCTGCGTCACATATTTCTGACTTCCATCTATGTGCACATGCACACACCTCTTTCTATTCTCTTTGAACCTCTTTTTGTCTACAATTGACCCAGCGTAGGACTTTGTTTGATGTATTCTCACATAAACTTTTCTGTAGTGCGTCGAAAGCTTCTAAATCAAGCGGGCATCTTAAAAATATTGAACTGTATATCGTGAGTACTTTTGGTGACAATATATGCGCATTTTGCTTAGGCTTTGTTTTACCTTAGCTCTGGATCTCTTTATTCTCATAGATTTAATAAAAGTCGAACGAGCACTGCAAGTGGAAAATCCACTCAACATTTTAAACAATCATGTGCTATATTTTTGGAAATGGAGCAGTTGGGAACGATACAAGCTAAATATTTCAGAGTGTTAAACCGTATTAAAATGACTGATAAGTATTCAATAATTAATTTTATCAAAGCGGTTAAACACTGTAAAATGTGTTTAATATATCATGAAAGTAATTTTGTATTTTAAGATATCTAATGCATAAAGATGTCATTTAATTTGATCTTGATCGATGAAAAATTAAATGGATTTACCGAAAGATTTAAATATAGTAAGATTCATGAGACAGCAAAAGGACATATGGCTGAATTAATAAAAGCATGGAACATAAATATAATTAATATATATGTATGTTATATTATATATGTATAATATAATATAAGTACAACCTTAAACAATAGATGAAAAAGTAGTCGATTATGGATTCTCTGGTCGAGAACCGGCGCTTTTATCCCACCTCATTTTTATTGTCATCAGAACACATTTGCTTACCGAATAAAGCATCGTATTTTGACTGTTCCATTAATTATAGAGCTTTAGCAAATCCACAAATGTTTCAAGGTGACACATTAGTCAAACAGCTTTATTACGTAACATTCTTCAACAGATTTATTACGTAACTAACAATGGCTCGTAAACCATCGCCATAGGAACACAGATCCATAACTCTCAAGTGCACCACAAAACTCGCCCAAAATTAACATTGCTTCATCTCATCGAGCCCGCGCATAACTAAATCAGCGCACTTATCAAACACTCGCTAGCGATGAACAAAACCCAAGCCCTGCAGTTATGCAAATCGGCAACTCTCATTTTTCCACTCGCGATCACACGACATATTTTTTTTAATAATAAGGTACGCACTTTCAGAAAAAGAGCCGTGATATGATAATGCGGATCTGGCGGGAATGATCGATATAGCTGACCAGGATGAAGAGCCGCGAAATTTCTGACCCCGATATGTGCCATCTGCGGCAATGATGACCCATTTAGCGAAGCTCACATATGGGATATATATATATATGTGCGACCCATCCCCCATTCTTCTGCGAAGAATTTAATCCCGCGCAAGCCGCATGGCACGCGTCACACGTGCATCTCTCTCCGTTCGTCCTTCCTCGCGGTACGTTTTTAAAGGAAAACCAGGAAAATTTGCGATAATGCGATATTTGTTGGACTGTGTGCTGATTTTCTGGGTAAAGAAGTATTTTTTCATACGGCGTATGGAAGTTTGCTTAAGCATCTTTTTTAAATGCTTGTTAATATTAGTCGAGGGCTGTAAAATTATGTTTCAAGCAAATGTGGTATTCGTAGAATTCTGACTTCTGACTACTTCAAAAAGAGTGTATGGATGTTAGTTGTATGACCGTATAAAAAATTCGTATCATTTGGACAAATATCTCATCGACATAGACGGATCAATACAGAATAGCTTCATTAAAGCCGGAAACTCGTTGCGTAAGTCAAATTATCTGCTTAAAATTAAATATTATTTTACATTACAATACAACTTAGAATTGTTTTGTAATAGTGTATTCATAAGTAATTTTAAACAATTGATTTTGGTTCCAAATATTACCAAAAGAGTTTACAGCTTGTATCATATAGATAAAATGAAAAGCTGATAATATCTTATTTTTTTATGCAATCTATCCACTGAGGCTAACGTTTATAAGCCGATTGCAACAACAAAATATGCAAATTGAAAAAGTTTCGCTCTGCGCGCCCGGATAGCCAAACTTCAATCCCCACATCAGTGGGTACCATTTACGAAATCCTTTATGAAACTCAAAGCAAAACCTACGAAAAAGCTCGAGGAACCATCTTAATCCGAAAAGTCGTAAAAAAAGTCCAGAAAACATCTCTAGGACACCGTGGCGCTTCAACTTAAAGGCTTTGCGGCGTATAGCTGCAGAGAGAGAGAGAGAGAGAGAGAGAGAGAGAGAGAGAGAGAGAGCACAAAGCCCTTTTGGTCCGCGCGTCGAAGAATGTAATTTCCGCTGGCCGGCAGCTATCCTCTCTCTCTCTCTCTCTCTCTCTCGCGGCAAGGATTACGCGACACGTCCGACAGCGATACAATTCAAGCGTGCACCAGCAGCATCGTCTAACTTTTCAACTCCTCTGCTGCACGGCAGCCTCTCCTTTTTATTATCCACCTCTCCTTTCCCTTTGTTTTTTTTACTCTCTCCTGGTAAATCCACAGCGCGATCCTCGCCCGCCAGGAATAATGTCGGATTTCACGCGGATCGACGCGCCATCTTTTCACTCGCTCGGTTTCTCTCCTCTCTCTCCCTTTCTCTCCTTTGTTTTGCTTCGTTTGGTTCTCTACTCGCGTTTGGCCGTTTCATTTGGGTGACGCTATCGCTCTCTCTCTCTCTCTCTCTCTCTCTCTCTCTCTCTCTCTCTCTCTCTCTCACTCAC
>UELV01142949.1:0-85719 GCA_900490015.1 Megastigmus stigmatizans | reverse complement strand
CTATTCAAATGAGTAAAAGATTGAAATATGTAAAAATCTAAATTATTTGTATTGTTTTTATTATTGGAAACATAATAAAAAAACAATAGCAATAATTAGTGCAATAATTAGTTTCTGTACAATGATAAACTTATGCGAAATACAATGTAAAGATTCGGTTATTTTAGTAAAGAACAATATAGGATATCATGCTTTCCATGAGCATTGGGTTCGCCTTAAGATGTAATATATATAAACAGAGCATACATATTTACTTGCACAGAAATGAGTGTTATATTATAGTTTAATATTGAAGTTATAATATTATTAATAAAAGGAAAATAGTTAAGATTTAGAATATCGATGCTCTGTTTATTCCTTATGCTTGGACTTAGCGTCGGCTATCGCGTATTTGGTTTGCCACGGAATCTTTGCATATTTGTTTATGAATATACCGGATAGGCTGTCGATAATCGCTTGCAGCTGTGTCGATTTTTATGGCCCTAGCAGAGCGTTCGTTATCGCGACCAGATGTTGAGTTTTCCTCGGATATAAGATTTGTATTTTTTGAACGTCACATTTTCCCATAGGCATTGCTTTCTTTCTTTCTCGCTGATATCTGCCATCGCTCGGTGTTACACTTAAGCTTAATTTATGGCTAAACAGAAAAATATAAGGCCCGGAAAAAGGAATGCTGGTGGTCCTCAATACTGTGTCTATTATCAAGTGTCTCGGCGCTTGCTTACTCGCTTGCTTGGCGCCGATTATTATTACCCTAAGGGTGCTGTGTATTCGAGGCATGCCTGTACGTGTCATATTTCGGTTTGTGCGTTGCTTGCATTTTTTCCAAGAAAAGCGTCTTCGACTTTTCTTTTTGGGCGATACTTCGACTATTGATAGATTTATACTTTCTCCTATCGTGAGATAGTGCGGACGGAGGGTAGAACTGAATGTTCGAGGAAAAGAAAATTTTTAAATTTTACTACGACCTACCCGACGTTACACCACTAACGCATGCTCCTTGATATTTCAATATAAAGTTTAATCCTCTCTATACCGAGTATTGCGTTGTAAATTGTGGCGCTTATGCTCGTAAAATCGGTGTGTGTACTCTTTTATCACTTACACGAACTTTGTAATTCGATATATTTCACCGCATCACTTTCCCTCTCTCTTTTCTCGCCACACTAGCCTGTAATACAAGTGCGAACAGCGATAACTTGGCAATCTCCGTCGTAAAAATCCGCTTTTTTCTCTCTCCCTCTCTTACCTATACCCGTTGAGTCGTAAAAAAACATTTCCTTCGAAACATTTATCTCGGATCGTAAATCTACGATGTATCAGTTTTTAACGCGGGCGCGAAAAGCCGGAGAAAGAAAACTACCTCAAAATCCCTTTCTTTCTCTCTGCATTGTTTGCATTACCGATCGTTTTGTGCTTTCTAAAACGAAATTCATTTATTCCGTTATCTCGAGTGGCCGTATCGAATGTGAAATATATGTTTGATTTATCGTGCTATATCGATCGCGGATCGATGTCTACTATTTCATTCCATGTAAACTGTTGCGTTTGTATACTTTTGGCCGGTGTTGTGCAAACGCTGATGAAAATTTATACGTAATATTTAGATTACAGTTTTATGCGCCGATTAATTGTTGACGCAACTTGCCAGCTCGTAAAGCTTAGTCATTCATTTCAATTATTGTTCCATAAGCTGTTTAGCTTTTAACGATATCGGTATATTTTGGTTTTATTTCAACATAAACATTTGAATTTATGATCAGATTTTACACATTAGATTCGGTCAATGGCATTTTGCAAATTATTCGATGTTGGGCAATGCTCCGTTAACTATTCTATAAATATATTTTATAATTAAGGAAGAAGATCCAAGTTATCGCCAATTATTATTTACGCTTTATTAGTATAGAATAAAAAAATAAATCTTACCATTTTGGCATTAATTATACATATGTGCTTAGAAAGTAAAGATTAACGAAATCACTTTCATCGCTTAGTATATCCATAATACAGCAGACGACCGAAAAGAAGTCTGCAAACATTATCAAAAAGCGAGCCATCAAACCCAGACTCCATTGTACAAAAGCAACACTCTCGTAATGCCAGCCAACGCGACAATGTATACATCACAGACATCCATTCCTATAATGTAACGCAAAGGCGCGTACTTTCTAAAAAGCGTAGAAAAAAGAACATGACGCTTTAGTTTCGCGCGTGCGCCCGCGCAATTATGCAGACTCTCGCGCAAATGGGAGTCTCGCGCTCTACACAACTACACGCGGAATGCGCGCAAGGAGTTTTGTGCAACGCAGATATACTCAATTGTAATTTATATATATGTACACAAAAGGTGGTAGCGCAGCATTGCCGAAATTTTCGCGTTTATAATGTTTAATTAGCCGTCCAAATCGCGTAACGAGTTTGGTAAACTAGTTTTCTTTCGGCTGTCGCGCGCGTTACAGGAAGGACGACGCGAGCGCTAGTGTTTTCAGTTTCCCCAACTTTCCTCGTTTTGCAATGCGATTCGTGTCTGCCACGTTAATTCTATACCTATATGTTTTCTTTTGCTGACGGGTTGTTTCCCGGGAGCTGATTAGTCATTGGTTAAATGGTGGAGCGGTGGTGTTTAGTCTGGCGAGCGGTTGTGTATAATCTGGATTTGGGTCGAGGAACAACGAGTCTGGCGATTTTTGGACTTTAATCTTTGACCGCGGATATTCAGAATTTGTTTATCTCTGGATCATGAATATAATATATTCGTAATATGATTTGGCTTCTTTTTTTGCTCATCGATCGAAATCGTTCTACCGTTAATATGTAACATTGCTAATTATAATTTATACATTTTCCATTCATGTTCTACTGCAATATGCAAAATGTGTATCAAATAATACGTTTTATTCAATTACAAAGAGAGCAGCAACGTAATTTGTAAGATTGAAACTTCATAAATTCGTTATACCAACTTTATCGAAACACAAAATACCGTCATTAATTAAAAAGGAGTATTAAATGCTCAAGCGCATAATTAGTTAATCATATATACTTTCCATTCAGCGTGTAATAATTATCAGTCGAATTAATTGCCGTGCGCGCGGTTCGTTAAATAGAACTCGGGGATATTGTTCGGATTTAAAATTACCAAGTCCGAATTGGATGGGCATCAAAATGTTGTAATCGACCAGTTTATTTTCAATCGGCGAGTCGAGCGCTCTCGCGGGGATCAGAGGCAAAGCTTTCATTATCGAAGCAATTATACATTCTTCAAAGGAGGAAAAATGTGTGTAATATCTGTTTTTGCCTGGATTGACTTGATATTCAGGTTCTAGATTAGCTTCTCTCCCTTTCCCTCGAGCTTTTTCAGCTATTATTAAAATCGGTGCCAGGTGCTCTTCGATCAAACGAAAATTCGATCCAGCGAGAATATAAAAATGTGAGTTCGTTACCTGTCAGTTGCAACAATGAACGTCAAAGTGAAAATCTTAACGAAAGGTTTGATTGGATTTTCGATGACATGATCTTGAAGCTAGAAATTGATTGTTATGTTCAATATTGAGGATCTTTCATTCAAACAAGTTATATTTTTTTAAATATAAGAAAAATCGTTGTAAATTACGATGAATAATCCAATTACGACCTCTGCTTTTATATTAATCTCCATCAAGACCGTAAAAAAGTTCAGTAAAGTAAAGCTAAAAATAGCCTAAGAGTCTTAAAAACCCGTTAAAACCTGCCTAATCATCGCAAAGTATCTCGTTTAACGATCAAACCCGTCTTTCTTCCATTCCCCAGAGTATATACACTTACCAATATACATATAAGCCTCGGAGCGCAAAAAAGGCATTAAATATGCGTTAATTAAAAGCGGCGAATATCGAGCAAACACACAATCGAGCAACTTCTTACTACGCACATATACCTTACCAGCGTCATAATCCACTAACGATTTATTTAACCTTCGACTTCGTCCAATAATTCCTAAAACAACGATAACTCGCTATACTCCAATCTTGGCATATTGTTTCCGCAAACAGTCCGATATATATCCATCGGTACATTTTCGTGTATGTAGGTCAGTCGGAGGGTATAAAATAATGCGAGGATATCCTCGTCTCTCGATATTCATTGTTGCGGGCCACGATAGGAAAGAAAAAAAAGGACGAAACGCACTCGGGTCGCTGGCGCCAGAATTAGAGTTTGTGCAGCAGTGCACCGGCGACGAGGACGACGACGACGACGTGTATAGAGGATATTTGACCTCACGCGCGACTGCCTTGTACTACGATGCTCTTTCGCGCCGATCGCGTCACCTATCGTACTGGCTGACCCTTTTTTTTTCTACTTTGCTTGGGGCTTTTGTTTCATTACGGCTTTGTGCCGCTGCCGCTGCTACTGCTATTGTGCGATGGTTGATGCACTTTTTTTCGTTGTTGCTCGCTGGTTGGGTATTCAAATGATTTGGCTGCTGCAAATCGGGGACTTTTTCCATTTTTTTGTTTTGGCTTTAGAAGTGTGTAAGGGTAGCGGTGGAAGCGGCTTTTGTTTTAGAACTTTTAATCGAATTGCGATGTTGCAAAGCTTTTTGTGCTGATCAAACTTTTAAAAACATGCATAATTATTCTACACCTATTTAAGGAGATATATTTAAAAAATTCACGTTAAAACAGAAGCATTAGAAACGGAACGAAAGCAAAAACTCATCGCAGCGACTCGTATAATTATCATTCGGCACAGCGTTTAATCAGCGCAACCCATGAAAAGTGAATTCCGCGCGCTATCCCAGAAAAGGATATAACGGAGCATTTATAGTACGCAACCTCGACACGGATAATGGAAAAAAGAACCAAGAGTCTGAACTATACACAATCGCGGAATATTTTCGCATCCGAGAATTTTCGCACCTCGCGCAAATGAAAAAAAAAGATAATAAAGTATATATAAAGTAAAGTATAAAGAAGAAGTGCACGATAAAAAAGAAGAGATAGAGGAGTATAGGATAAGCGCTATAGAACGCGAACTCTGACTCAGTGAGGCTTTGCGCGCAATCATCTTATGTTCTTCTCGTTATATTTACAAGCCGTGGCAGCGATTCGCTCGGCGCCTTTTTATTCCGCTCCAATGACTTTTATCCGCACTTTTTTTTCTTTCTCCTTCTCTTTGCGCAGTGCAGCGTTGCTCGGCTCGACTGCGCGCGTGTGCAGCTAACAGGTTGTCAAGGTAATTAGTTTTGCGAAATCGTCGGACAATTGCGAGAGATTTAGGTTTTAATTTCTTTAATTGACGCTGCGATGCGTGTGTATTATTATTACGGCGCTGAGAGTTGCGCATTTATTATTTCACCTTTATACGTGTACTTGTACTTGTGTGCGCAAAGGAGAGTTTTTCCCTCTCTCTCTTTTAACGACTTTTGCGGTGCGGATCGTGCGGCGATGGAATTAATGAAGAGCGTCATGACTTTGGCTAGCTACTAATTAGCTAATGCGGGATTAATGAAAATAGTTTTGATTTTAGTGTGTAAGATCGTTGAGAAGGATTTTCGCGAATAGTTTTCAAAATAGATTACTAAAACTATAATTGGTATTGTGCGAGTATTTAAATTGAAGGATGTCGTACAACGGAAGCTAATTTTAAGTTTTCCCAACTTGCCGATCGCGAGGCCCTCATTACTACTTAAAAGTGCAATCGCTTTTTTCCGCCTATTAAGTCGCTTACTCTCCAAATCAAAACGTGCAGCGCATTGCAAAATCTCCCCAAGAATATCGAAGAGAAATTCTCGGAAAAATTCTCGCAAGAATATCTTTGACAAATGTCGTTATTTCAATTTTTGGCCAAATCGATGGAAAAACCTCAACAAAGGGAGCGACTGCTGTTTCGCAAAGCGGAGATAAGCTTCTTTTGTAGCTGTGCCTTATCTTTTCGGCGTTTTCTAAAAGGTGCGAACTGTCATTTTGAAGCTGGTGCAACTTTCGCTCGCGAGCGTTCCTTCTCGAAACGTTTGGCGGGCCTTTTGTTTTAATTGCCTTTGCGTCGTGGAGTAGCGTCGGAGAAAGCGACGCGTAACCTGCCTCGTAAAATCATCTGTGTTCTCAGGTATGTATATCGTCTCGGCCGTCCGTCAATGAGGTGTTCGTTAAAAGAGCGTATTTTTATGGTCTCCGGAGGTGAGAAATTTAGCGCGAGAATGAAGTTCCTTATAATTAGTGAAGAATGTCTATCAAGTCAGTTTTTACTCACTCAAATTTAGAAATGATTAGCGGGTCGTGATATATAATATCAAACAAAGTATTTCGAGAAGTATTTTCTATTAAAAATATTATTAAAAATACATTATAGAAAATATGATTTACTTTGAAACTTTAGCCGCACGCAATACATGTGTTTATGAAAAATAACGTATTTGTTTAAAACAAGCCAGTTTTTTGTTCTCGCGCGCGTCTAATTAATGCTAAAGAGTAAAAACAAACTACAAATGCGTAGAATGTTATTCTTTAACCTATTTGTCGAGGTCAATTCCGTCTTAACATAATTTCTTATCCTTTTGCATCCCAGTAAATCATGCAGATTTCATGGTGAACTTTTCAAATTTTTCAAGCTTCTTTAAAATTCAGTAAGTTATACGGGCAGTTCGAGAGTCTATGTGTCGTGACAAACTTGGACACTTTGTAAGTGCAGCACGTTCCGTTTGATTTCTTCCATAACAATAAGATTACAAATTTACAATTAAAATCACACACGAGATCTTTCGATTCATATAACGAGATTATATACCAAGGATATATTTTTTCGTAAAAAATTGTAGATTGTGTTTTTGAATGAACAAACGTCGGGCGTATATATTTGGCAGACAAATAATGGCACAAGCAAATGGTGTTTGAAGAGGCTGAAATCGAGCCACGTGTTTGTACCACTAATATTTAATGGTGAAATATTGTGGGTATCTCTCCCTCCCTTTACGTAATTAGGCTTCATTGCTTTATCAATAATTCATAAAGAATTGATAAAGTCACGTACAATGGCATGTCTCATGCGAGAGTAAGCGGAATTAAATAAAGCTACCTACGTGCAACTTTATATAGCACTGTTTATTGTTGTATTTTCGTAATACAAAAAGAGTTATAGAACGCGATAAGGAGCGTTAAAATTCAATGCAATCATCACGTTCACGTTCTAATAAAAATTATTTGAATTTGCTGAGTTAAACGGGAACAAATGTGGACAAAAGCAGGCTGTTATACGGGTTGCGTAATTCCTAACTCTTTTTTCTTTTTTCATTTTTTTTTATCTATTTCGGAGTGTATGCACAAAACGTCCTGAATTTCGACAGACAGTTTTTGCTTTCTCGTCAGCTTCCGCTTCACTGGAGCGGTCAACAATTGTCTCTTTTGTCCGTATCACCGCTAATTCCCAATGTTTTTCCAACGATCCTTTTATCATCGTCCCGCAGAGAAAAACCGCAATCGTTTCATTAAACAACAAATCGCTATCGTGTTATCTTATTCGTGTTTCACGATGGGACAATCCAATGAACATCAAAGCAGGAGAATTTAAAAAAAAGCTAAACTTTAATCCTTTCACCTATTGCGATCTTCTCACGTTGCTCGATTTTCCAAAGATCAAACAAATGTATTTACTACGTTCAATGCACGCTCGGAAGGATTGTATAAACGTCCATGTACACACAGATTCCGAGAACGCACAAGAAAGCTTCTACGCTACTATATATCTCGCAACCGAAACGACAAACACAATGGCTCGCGAAACCCGAAGCGCAGCTTTATCGTGTTATATACACGTATATACACACCAGTGCAACAAGATTTTCGATTGGCATCTCTCTCTCTCTCTCTCTCTCTCTATATATATATATATACATATATACAATCAGTCGCACGCGAGAATCTCTCTCTCTTTGCACACGACGACACGTCCATTAACGTCAGACGTATAACGCGTCGCTGCACCTGTGATCTTACTGTATATAGTGTATATGTGTGTGCGTTTGGGAATGGAATAAATCAGGTGGTTCGTGTGTACGCGTGTATATGTTTCTTGCGGAATATCGATACTTGTATAGCGCGCGAGTGTCGCGATTGTGTGTTTCGGTTGTTCTTTGAACTTGCGATGCGCTTTTGTGAAGCTTATCGAGATCGATTGCTTATCATCTATAAAGGCTATAGTAATCGCGTCGAGTGCCGAGCAAATTGACCGTTTGATTTTACTTTTAGTTTTCTCCTTTTTCGAACCCATTCTATCGATCGTTTTAGAAAAAGTCCGACGATTTTTATGCGGTGCTTAAGTACTTGATAGCCACTGTAGTATCTCTCTCTCTCCCTCTCTCTTCCTCTCACGTCAGAATTTATAAACAAAGGGTGGAAAGCTCAACCTCGGTGTTTACAAGCATCCAAGTCCATTAAGCCGACTGTTGTGCCAACATATAAATCAGTAATTCGAACGATACCGAAAGCGCAGTAAAACTGCAGCGCAGCGCCCATTAAAAGTTGGACACCAGGCGCTGCACCTGTTCCTCGCTTAAAACACAAGCTTATCGAATTAAACCATATAAATTTACTGTGTACTTTATATACTTCGCCGCAGCAACAATCAACATTATTTCACTAACATCCACATTCCTGGATAGAACATCCGCGCATCAGGTGAATGCAGGAAGAGGAAGGAAAGATAGTCACTCATTAATGGGCGTCGTCGCCGAGGCTCTCTCGATTGAACGCTCGCGCGCGCGAGAGATGTTCTTCGCGCTCTTTACTCGTGTCCGGTTGTTCATCCGTCGCTCGGCAGCAGCTTCTCAAGGAAAAAGACAATGGGGAATAGCTCGGAAGGCGTTGATTATTCTCTCGCGCCAAAGAGAAAATCCCGTCACGACTACCGCAAGATGAGAGGCAAGAGAGAGAGAGAGAGAGAAAGAGTTGGTCAATTAAAGACGAGAAGCTAATGGATCTCGCGTCTTTCTTTAAAGAAGAGACGCGGTGAAAACCGATCGCTACTACTCTTCTAACCCGGACACATTATCGATTTCACTCGTGTCGCGCGCATCGCGTTGTTAAAATTTTGAGGATTTTAGTTTTGTGACTTCGGTATAGAGAGAATATGGAAATGCATGCAATAGATATATAGGGTAGATGTATATGATACAGTCGGGTGGTTTTTTTTTCTGCTCTTTTTTTTTACAACGTTGGCATGTATTAGGATTGACGGCGTATTAAAGCGAAAAATAAAAGTTTCATGATTTTCATTTGAATAACGTTTTTTTTTACAGCCGCATGCGTAAAGGCTGGGGCTCTGCCCGATGGCTTATACCGGTGAAAAATGAAAAGAGCGACGGCTTAGCTATTGATGCTTGATTGCGTTTTTTAGTTGCGAGAGTTTGATATGGCAGTTACTATCGGTAATATGGCTTATAAAGGTTCTCAAGTTTTCAAAAAATCATTAGTTTGCGTGAAAAAAAAATGAAAAATTAGCTTATATATATACGGGTAGACTGTTATTAGGAACACAATGAAGAAAAACAAATTTACATACTAAATCGGTAGTAACAAGTATCCGGTGTATTACGAAGCATGGCTCGGTGTGAAGAAAATGAAAATTGTGTGATGGCTCGTAAAAAACAACTATTAGCTTGTTAATTTAACTGTTTCGTGTTTCATCAAATTATTCATAATCGATGTTGTTCCACTTCTAAATCATTCGAGACTACTAATGTATTAATATTGTTTACTATACAGTATAATTGTCGATTTGTATTTGTCATTGTGCGTATTATCATGATTTCAATGACGAAATGTTATAATTCATATAATATCTGATATTTACTGTAGTTAAATTAAAAAGGAAAAGCAAGTAAATATACGAATAAATTTCAATGCTGTCTCATTAAAACGTTTTGGAATAAAATTAAAAATTAAATAAATATTAACGTGAAAATCAATGACGCGTCTGTTTACACGCAACATGCATATTTTGCCGTACTTTATTTTTAATTTTTAAAAGATATACTCGAAAATTCTCTGCGCACTATAATTACGTTAATTATACAAGATAATTATAACGCAAATATCGCGCGGGTCAATAAAGATTCAGTTTCGTATTTAAACCCAGCGCATATATATATATATATATATACGCGCAGTAGTTCACGCGCAAATAGTACGCGAAGTTTGCATAGTTGAGTTTGCAGTCTACGTGCTTTCACTTTACTGCCGTGGATTTCATAAAAACGTATTTTAAGCACAAATATATACTGTATAAGAGCTGAAAACCAGGGGCAGTGCTGTAATTGCAAAATGTGTATTTCATGTATTTCAATTTAGATGTGATTTTTTAAAATAGCACAAATATGGACTAATATTGAATCTTATACACTACTTTATACCTATAAATCATTTCTGTTATTCTTTTGATATATTGCTTTGAAAATACGATCGATAAGCTGAAATTACATTTGAATTAATGTTGAAAAAGTTCGTTTCTCTAGCGGTCAGAAAAAAGTGCTAAAAAGCCAGGGATTCATTATCTGCGACCAATCATAGACTACTCGACGCTTACAGCATCCGTTCCAACACTGCACAATCCAAAGTAATCAAACTCGTACAAAAGCGCGGAATTCGTTCGAGTCGTCCTCTACTCTCGCCACTACTGGAATACAAAGTAGCCGTCGGCGACATGTCGGCGTCGCGATTTCGATTCTTTAATTTCCTCAGTCTCCCATCAGAAAGTATAAAGTCATCGACAAGCTAGTCGTCATTTCATCTCGCGGCAATCAAAGCCCCGCAGTAGCCGTCGACGGGAGATTCTCTTTCCTCTGAATTGCCATATTCGATTTGCTCTCGCTTAGCTCTCTAGCTCTCTTGCTCTCTTCCTGCCACCGACTGGTGGTAATATTCAAGGAGAGAGAGAGAGAGGAGAGAGAGAGAGAGAGAGAGAGAGAGAGAGAACGAAAGACTCTTTAATTAACGTGCAAAATCCCGCTATGAAGCGCTTCCGAGGAAGGAGAAGTGCGTATTATGTACGAGAGCGAATGAAATGGGAATGGAAATTATTTTATATTTTTTTTCCTCGTTTTCTATTTAAAGAGAAGTCGAGAAGAAAGAGAGTTTGAATGGATGCTTGGTGAAAGATTTCGTTCAAGAAATTTAATGAATTTAATAAATAAGGTTGAGTTTTTGTTAATTGCTGCACTTTTTTTACTTTAAATGCAGCCTTGAAATTGCACGAGGCTATTCGGTTTATTTATACGTATAAAGCATCCGAGATTTTTTCTATACATACATCCCGTGAAGTATTTGATGAAATGCTACTTTTCGACAAATAAATTGTGTAACCGAAATGTTGACGCGAGAAAAGTTTTCCTTATTATAGGTCAATTCAAAAAGCTTTTTCAGAATAATTAATATTTTATACGGATAAACTTCGTATGGATTTCGGAACCACATAAAATCAGATCGATAAAATAAACGGTCGAATTCAAAGTACCTTTCAACAAAACAAATAACTACTCACCCAATCATTTTTATATAAAAATGTACACTATCCATACTTTCATTATTGCATAATTATGATTTAACGGTTCAGTAAGTGGATACGAAGGCGTGGAGGGGTATTATAAAACTTTTCATCAATGCGAGTGCGGAGCGTAATGCACAACAGTTCCATTAAACTCAGCTAGCAGAGACTGTTTTGAAACTGACAAATTTATTTCTCATTTACAATTCGCAGCTGGACTGTAATTTACGAGCTCGGGCGCGCGCCACCGGGAGCTTTAACACTTAAAAAGAATTAATATACAGTTTTCTCTCGCGACGAGACGTGAAAAAACACGTCTCAAGCGCCAGTGCAAGAAAGCGAAGAAGCTCTCTCATAAATTGTCGAGATAACGAACAATTAGTGATATATTGTCAACGGAAAAGAGTTAAAAATGTAATAATTCACTTGGGACGATACGAGAGACGAGTAGGTGATTAGTCGTTGTGTAACGTTTGTAAAACGTTTGAATGAAGCGACGTTATAAGTGACCGACTAACCAAAGCCTTATCACTTTTTGGCTTGATAAGAAAAAAGAAGATCTGACACCGCCCATGGTCGATGACCGCGAATGACGAGTAGAAGTGACTCGTCTGCGCCTTGCGTTTGTTTGTTTCTTTCTTGCCTGCGGCGTATTTTGAATATTTTACCAGAAATTTCTTGGGTTCAACCCTTTTTGAAAAATTGATAAGTGAAGATGAAAAGAATTCAATTCTTTGTAAAGAAACATAGCAAGTAATTGTGTGAAATGGCTGATAAATGGGTCTTCTATAATTGTTCACTGCAATACAGTAAGATACTGTTTCAGGATCTATGCGGGGTGTAATTGCACGAAACATGCACACACCCTATACACGTGATGCAAACCACCCTTGCATTATAGAGTACGTAATTTTCCATGATTGACCTTAAATAGTAAAGTTATGAGTGTCCATCTTTGAGGGGTATACGGCACACGAACCTCTACTACCTCTTTGTACTCTCTCGAAGTTTAATTGTCCGCATTACAGCAATATTACAACCATAGACTATTCGTATTGTAATTGTCTGATATATAATTAACGACTTTAGAAACTGTGGATAGAAATAAAAACTACAATTATTTTATGCTTGTATAAACTTTCAGCTGCACTTGATAATTGAAGGTGCATATTTTAGTGGAGTCAAAGTGAAGGCTGTCGAATCGGACTGTTAGTATTACGAGGTTGCATTATATCTGATAAACGATTGTGATGCAGAAAACCGAAACAAATTTGACCGATGCGGATTCGATCTGGATGCGCCTTTTCTTAGCTCTTTGCTGTCTAAAACATCGATCCAATTTTGATCGGACTCAATGATCAAGAACAAACAGAAAAAGCGTTACATCCAGATTGCCTTTTCACCACAGCTCCAGCCGAGCACAACTGTAAGCATTGTTGACAGTAAAACAAGCTTTCGTTTTTTCCAGAACATTGCCATGGCATAACTCACAAGAACCGTGTGAACTATCCAGTTTTCAGTTACTTATCTACTAATAATCAAGACAGTTGAAACACTGTATGCATTAAAAATCATCAATTGTAAACTCTCATTTTCGTCTACTTCCAAGCTAAAACCTTCACCACAAGCACAAAGGATCCCAATCTTCCTATTAACATGTAAAACCTAATCAGCTCACAGACTCGGCGAAATTAGCCAGCCAGCCAAATGGTAACGAAGGTTAGGCCAGTCCTGTCAGCTCTCCATCAACCTGTTACACACCCCGCCGATATAATTCGTCACGATCCGCTCAAAAAGGATCAGTACCTCCACGTGTACGTCCCAATGTCTGTGTGCTCCAGTCCACGAAATCTGTCCGTGCTACGTGCCGTAATTAAGAATGAACTCGCTCGAACGCGTGGATAAGGAATTTCTCGGATCTCTATCGCCCACGCGTTCCTCTCTCTCTCTCTCTCTCTCTCTCTCTCTCTCTCTCTCTCTCTCTCTCTCTCTCTCTCTCTCTCTCTCTCTCTTTTGCTCGGGCACTTCCGTTCCCGACTGCTGCTGATTCGTGCGGAAGTCGACGGAACGGTACCGGAAGGACTGCGTATCCGGCCGTTGCGGCGTGTGTGTATATACGGGAGCTTTTTTCTGAGTCGATGGGGGTGGATAAAGTGGTTATGAGTAAGGCAAAACAGATTTTTCTTTTCCTACATATATTTTTTTTAATGGTGGATAGGTTTAGCTTTGCTGGTTTGATGCTTGGTAAGTTGGCTTTTACAGGCTGGGATTTTGCTAGAAGGTTGTGGGTTTGACGGAAATCGGATGAAAACGATTTTTTTTTACCAGGAAGGAGAGAGGAGATTAACAAGGGTCGACTTATCTGCTGAGATCTCGACGGAAACCTTTCTGCTTATCTTTGCCGGATGTATGACTTTATCGGGTTTATTGGTAGAGAGTTATCGTTTTGTTTTTGGTTTTTCTTATTTATAACGAGCTCAAAGAAAATTAAAAAACATACTAATGTTGTAAATATTATAAACATTAAAATTTATTTTTGACCGAGAATCTTAATAAAGTAGAAATGTATAGTAAAAACTGATTAAAGTACAAGAGGATCTTCGCACTACTGTATTTGTATCCCCAAAAGATATAAACAATCAGAAAGAATTCTCAAAATTACATTCATCTATTCACTTTTATGGTAACAAAAATGAAGATGAAAATTTCCATTAATTATTTTACATCTTCGTGCCCTTATCAATTCTTACTATACGTATCTAGAGTTGTATTTGATCAATATATCTCATTAAACAATCGCTGCAATGTAGCGACATAAATAAGTTTATTGAACCTTTTAAGTAATTCAGGATGTGCACTCTTAATCATCTCTTTGAGTTCATATTTAGCTAACATTGACAACTCACTTATACACTTGTACAAGGTTCTTGCATTACCGACGTAGTCTCCCCTTACGCCGTGGGGATAACAAATCTAATTTAATCTCATCATTGCGTTGTCAATATTGAATCTGCACGGGTATAAATGTTGAAATTCTTCGAGGCAACAACGACATTACCGTAACAGGTATAAAACTTGAAGTTTCTAATTGGTTCAATTCAACCTTCATATTAAGTGCAAGAAAAATATAAAAATCTCAAGAACATTTTATTGCGTCATTATTTGCGCAAAATCGAATAAATAATACACTAGAGCTTGAGATCCCAGTAATTGAGGCAGCTATACCCTGCGGTATAAGCATTGCATGAATGGCACTGGCTTGATTCGATTTTATTATTTCGTTGCGGGATATACGTCATTATATCGGAAGGTTTTTTTTTGCGCTCCGGATCGAGGGGTTGTATTGACAAGATGGCTGTTATTTGCCGCCGAGTGTGTAACGCTGCTCGAGAGATCCGATGTTCTTATTGTGGCCAAAGCTGTATATATATATACCTTACACACGGCATTGGTATTTTTCTTTATCGCGGACAGTCATGATGTATTGCAAATAAAAAGGCTTGAGATTTGAACGTATGGAGAAATTATAGAGGAAGAAGCCGATAAAATGGTTACGAATTGTTGAAATATTTTACGCTTAGTTTTTCATCCATGGTAGAAGAACGAGGCGGAAATTATTAACGAGATTTAACCGAGTTTAAGTAGTTACACTTGGTATGGAAGCTTTACATGTGCCCGCAAGCCCAACCCTGAGCTTTCGTGACGTAGGAAGTTTCTTTATTCCAATAGCTCAGGTGACTCTGCGATCTGTCTTTACGCGATGTCGTGAGCTTTTTGCGTGTGAAAATTTTTCTGACATGTTTAATATCGGAGTTTGTCGAGAAATTTTAATGTGGCGTGGAATGTTGAATATTCAAAACTTTAATATTAATTTAATATTGTAGATAAAACGTGGTAAATAAAAAGCATAATCTGAAAGCTAAGCCAGACAATTTTTAATCCGATTAATGCTGAAAAAAAGAAGCGTCTCACACGGACCGTCCACCTCCCCTCTCGTTCCATTTTATGTCGACATAGATAGACCGAAGTTTTTCTTGGACCGGGAATATTGACGCGGCTTTATTTATTATTTGCCGAGGGTATTGGCTACCGGCAGATCTGCTCCCTGTATATCGGCGACATGCAGCACCGCACACGTTTTGCTGTAAAAGAGTGATTGTCGTGCGCATCGGAAGATACCGAAAAAATCCCCGGAGCTGACTAAGAAATATATTTGCTGTCACTAACCCAATTCTGAATGAGTAAAGAGATTGAACGGCCGCTTATTCGGTGAATACGTTACAGAGAAAAATTGAAAGGAATAATATTGATGGTAATCTTTGAGGAATTGTAGATTATTTTTCTGCAATGCTCCAATTACGATTTTGCAAAGTTATAAAAACAGTCGTTTACGTTGTTCAAGTATTTTTTTTTCTAGCATTCGTTGAATCGAAAGATTGCTAATTGCGGAAGTGCATACAAAATGGAAGCTATTATGAAGCACCTACTTTTTTTCACTCAATGAATATAAAAAAGAGACAACAATTATATTATTTATGATTCAGGAGAAAAAAATCGTGTAGGTAAAAATTACTGACGAATTCTTGAACAGTGGAAATTTTCAACTTGCTGTCTTATTCGAATCCAGGTCAAAATTATATATATAGAAAGTAATAGGCAGTCAAAAGACGATTCGAAAAATGTCTACTACATAGTTTAATGTTATTGTAAATTCTTTGCTGCTTCCAACTTAGTCAGAGAAATCATGTAACATAATTTGAAATAAAATTTTACATTCCATTCAAAATGACATTTACTTTTAGTCTACTACGATGCGTCCGCTACGAGGTCCGCTATGATAATAACAATTTTACACGGATAGCGATGTCACTATATCAGTTTTTTTATCTCAATTTTAAGTTACAGCAGGATGACAAATTCTCAGCATAAAGCAACGGTTTATTTTTATCCATAGAATAACGTCGCGTGATTCATTATTGCAACATAATACAATATGAAATACATTGTTATCATTGCTCATTGCGTTAATTTTTATTCCAAATACGTTATTTTGCAATCATCGGAACGTAAATCTCATATACATCAATATAATATTCTGTAAATACCTCGAACAAAATAACATCACACTTTCAAACCAGGGATCAAAATCTATATTATTTTTACGCTAATCGAGTTTTTGTTTTCTTATCAAAATTTACTCATCGCGCCCAACCCATCCCATTCCTCCGCAACGACGTCAACTTCCAAACCGACAAGCGTGACTAGTTCCACATAAAAAAAAAGCCGCCTATAAATTACGCACGATAAAGCGCCTCTTGCAGAGAGTAGAAAAAGGCCTCGATATATAGGCCGAGTCTTTTAACCGTGCCAAAAATATACATCTTCATCAAGGGCGTGTGTATATGGTCGCCGCGGACACAAATTACTCGACCGCGCCTATAACCCCGAGTGTTTCCGCGCGGCTGATTTTACTCTCGTGATACTCTCCCGCTGCCTTATTATACGCGCACACGAAAAACAGCTGGTGATCGATACGAGTGATGAGTTAGTGAGAGAGAGAGGAGAGCTTTTGTGCGATACGTTGGTATAGTTCGGTTCTCGCCGCCGATGATGTGGTTTTTTCCTAACAATTATAGACGGGCTGCACGCGTTTCGGTGCGGCTCGTGGAATAATGATCGTTAAGCTCGTGGGGGTTGAAGTGAGCATGGAAATGGATTAGTGGTTCGTTTCTTGCGATCAGTTTTCTTTGTTCACGAATTTTTTCTCCTTTGAATTTCTCGTGCTGTCGCGTAATGGGTGATTCGTAGTTATATTAGTTTTTGATAAACTGTAATTAATGATTGATCGCTTTTTAGTCAAAATAACACGAACTATACTGTTAATTTTTTTTCTAAAGCAAGCAATTAAGAATAATATTTAAAATAAAAACTGATTTGAATGTCTCGTTAAAACTGTTTGGTATAAAAGATCAGTACAAAAGATCCATTTTTCGTATCAACTAGATAAGAATGAAAGCAAGATTTTCCCCGATTCTTCATTTTTTAATGTAGACATTAATTTTAATGGAATTGATCTTCACTCTAATAGCGTAACATTATCCCTAATTAGAGCGAAACTTTTAGTAAGTCAATTTTGGTTATCCGACCCGATGGCGGCGCCTTAATTCGAGCTTTTACTAAGCCAATTTTACCTCCATTAATTTTAAAGAAATCCTTATAGTGATATCGCATTTGCATTACGACTGGGATACAAAATTAAAGTAGAACGTATATTGTTGCCTGTAAAGACGATAATTGCGAGTTATGATAATCGTGAAACCGCTTGGTATGGACTAACTCATAAGTTGAATTGAGCGTTTTGAGTGCATGATTTTGATATGAAAGCATTAGTTGTAATTTTAGCTAGTTTATTTTACATGTAACAAATCTAATGTGCTTGCTCAGTTTTAAATAAACAAGGTAGAAGATCGAGTCAGTGTACCATTTATATAATTTTCATATTAATTTATTTTTTATATCTTTGAACATTTTACTTTACATACGAGTTGAAAGAGATGCTAATTATGTCCATTCTCTTACATAAATAGCATGTGAGGTTATCAATGTTAATGTTATGTCGGACATTACTTTCACATTTAGTATATTAAAAATTTTGCTTTTACTCCACGACCCATCTAAATCGGTCATTTACAAAAAAAAAAAAAAAACTAATTAAAGAATTTCCCCATTCGTGCTTGCAGATCGAAAGGTGATCTCGGGCTGCGATTTCATCGCCGACAAATCCGCTGCAGCAGCAGCACCACCAGCAGGAGCAGTATCAGGATGTGGATATGAGGAGAGGGGAAGTCGAGTGAGCGACAGCAGGACAACCTCTTTATCCTCGTCGTCGTTGTGCGGGAGGTCGATCATCCGAGTGGAGGAGGAGCGGCTACGCGGACACGGAGTCCCAGGAGTCGTGGAACGGCCACGTGGCCTCCTCCGGGAGCCCCGGCGCACTGCCCCGACGACCGCGCGCTGGTGGCGGCGGAAGCGTCGAAGGCGACGCCTCGACAGCCTCACGAGTATGTATACCCGACATCCGAATCCAGTCGCTTCAGCTTCCTCGAGGTTTGCGATTGATCGATGGGACGTTGGAACGTTGATTTATATATCGAAGCATAAACCCCGTCCCTTATGCGCTGTTATCACAAGTACAAAATATCACAGATTAGCGCAAGAAAAGTAGTTTGATATAAAAATGCTGTCTCGCCTGAGAGACGGCAGTAAATGTATAGCCGGGAAGATTTGCATGCGGCTAATTGTGCCAAAAAGATTGTGGAATGTGGCAGTAGAGATGGATGTGTATGATTTCCTTTTGCCAGGTTAACGGGTTCCAATTGCTAACTATAACCAATACTGTATAAGTAGTATACATAGTAATTTGCATTTGAGCTGTACGGTTAGATTGAATTATCATGATGCAATATTACTGTATAACCTGGACTCGGCGATTTTCAAATCAATTCAGGTCAAGAGATTTTCAATTTTATGGAGTAGACGCGCTCTCCCATCCCTCGCTTTTTGACACTTCAATCATTTTTTTTACCGTCGTTAATCGAACATCCGCGCTCAGATTACAATGCATAAAATTCCGTCTTTTCCCCCCGATTCCATGATAGAAGCTTCTGTTTGGCTTTATTTCGCGATTAACGAATTAATTAAAATAACTTCATTTTCTAAATAATAACGGATTCAATAGACGCGAATTTAAGGTATGTATAGACAAGCGTACCGCTTATCTTCACTGAAGTTACATCGTTACTTTACCAACTTTCCAATCGAAGGTCATTTCTTTATTTTTATAAAAAATTAAACACGCACGCGCGCAACGAAAGACAAAACACATTCTCTCACGGACCTCGAATTTCGACAAGTATAACTATACTTACATCTAATCAGTCACAATCGCTTTACCTTGCACCATACGCACAGGCGCCGCACTTGCTATATGTAAATCGAATTCGTGGGACTCAGACACACAACATTCTTTTCACTTTTCTCGCTTTCCCCTTTGAACACCAACAGCTCAGTAATCACTGTTTTTCGGGTTTTGATCGCAAACGTACATAAGCGACTTTGTTCGTGCGCGCATAGAGCATTTCAATTCGTTTCTTCAAAGGCGGGCCCCTCTAAAACCCAAAATTTCCTTTCATAGTGCGATGATTCTTTTTTTTTCTTTTACGCGTTCTTTGCCGATTCGGGAGATTGCGTTTTCTAGACTGCAGTCTATAGTTTTCTATTTTTTTGACTTCCTGGCACTTTCTTCGAGTGAAAGGAGATTCTTTCAGTGGAACAAAAAAAGCAAGTGGTGCTTGCCATGTGTAATGACTATTGATTGATCAACAGCTGAGAGAACTTGCAATGAAGCATACTATAGTTTTAGACGATGTAAGTCCGTATTTTTTTTACTTGTCATCGGAGTTATTATCTTAGAATTTAAATTGTATGCACCCAAACCATGAAAAATTGTTCTTTTTAACGTTGATAAAATTTTGATTAAATGAATTAAGCGATAAAACGAATTAAATTTATATTGAAGCTATGAATATCGAAGGTCATATCTATCATTAAGATTAATGTATACACTGTGTATAAAAATAACTTTCTCTTATCATTGTTTTGCTTCGATCATATTTGCTCTTTTATTAAACTCCCTTTTTCACGTTGTTTATCCTGAAACTTCTTTCTCATAATAGGAATATTACGATCGAGATGTATATCAGTCACGCAATTGTCCTTCTAATGAACAGTAAAATTTAAAACTTTATCTACATTACGAATATATTAAATTTATTAAACGTCCAGCATTGCGCT
Organism: Megastigmus stigmatizans; assembly: GCA_900490015.1. Lineage (NCBI taxonomy): Eukaryota > Metazoa > Arthropoda > Insecta > Hymenoptera > Megastigmidae > Megastigmus > Megastigmus stigmatizans. Next base: position 65,349 of record UELV01142949.1, on the reverse strand, counting down.
TAACTCCCTTTATAAATAGAAACTTCAGCCCTTCTACTTTGATTCTACCCTCGCGTATAAAAATATCCCGTTATCATACATCATACGTTCAGTTAATTCCTCATTCATATCAGATAAAATGACTACACCCTATATAATCGTGAATTTTCCAGCTCGCCCAAAGTCAAGTAGCCACCGATCGAAAGTACCTCGCATAAATCAGTCCGTCTAAAAATAATCGCACACCACTTGCCAATAGTCTAGATTTGTCAACGCAGTCGCGACCATTAAAGAATTACCCCGCTTGAGTATAACTGCAAGGATCGATGTACTATGCGATTGATCAATCTTTCACGCAGTCAATAAATATACATCGGTCGTGTGTGTCGCGCAATGCCGCGGAGTATATTATACATATACTCTCTCTTGGCTAAATAGGCCTCGCGAGCAAAAGTTCGTTACAGTCGCGGTCGGACACTTATTGGCCACTGCCCAATTGTCGATTTTGGGCTTCTCGCGTATTAAAGGACCGTATCGCGCGGCTATATATGCCTTGAAAAAGAACTTTTGCAAGATGAACCCGGTATTATACGACGAGGGCTGTTTCGAATTCGAGTTTTTATCGATTCCCGTAATACTAGCACAGATGTCAAACACATCCATCGGACAAATAAAAGTTCAATCGATCCGCAATTCTCAACAATTATGGCCAAATAGGGAAGGGTGCACCAAGTTTCTCTTGGACGATATCCAGCTAATCGATAGAGATATTGTACCGATTCTCGAATCTTTTGTCAATTTGTTTAAAAAGACCTATAGCTTGCCAAAAGCCATTAAAGCAGGTCACGCAGGAATTTCAATAAGACTTGCTCTATAAATCAATTCCACGAGTACACCCTTCCCTTTATTAGCTAATAAGGAAAAGACTCTCGAGTCAAGTAGTGACTGTTAAGTATCGATGAACTCACTGCAGGCAGAGGTTCGTGACGCGGAGCCAGGATGTTCGGCGTGATCTGCCGACGCAACTGGGCCCTGCGGCTCTCGATAGTGCTCAACGTCTGCGTACTGCTGTACGTGTGCGCGCACTTCGGGGCGGTCTCGGGGCCTTGGATCGAGGACACCTCGGCCTACTCCGGCTCCTCCCAAATCCAGTCGGATCTACTTTACGGGACGGTCCCCCGCAACGGCAACGGCTCGTCTAGCGCAACCGCCACATCCTCCTCCTCCTCCTCCTCATCATCAATAGGTTTGTCTTCTGCCGTTGGTTCCTCGTCGTCGTTCTCGTCGTCTTCCTCGTCGTTCTGGTTTTCGGGTCAGAAAGATACGAAGCAGCAGGAGCATCAGCACAGCCAGGAGGAAAAGAGGCCGGGCACGAATCGAGTTCTCCGGCTCCTTGGCCGGCACGGGGCGGACTTCATAGCTAATGAGACTAAAACGCCCGCTACTCTTACGGTCGGACCTTATAGCGGGCCCAACCAAACGGTTTGTTACATTATCCTTCGATATATAAGATTATTGGGAGGTGTACGATGCTTTTAGTCTCATTGAAATATTGGTTAATTTATCGCTGTAGATGCAAGATGGATATTAAATTGATCTTCGTTAAGTTTTCATTTATATCATGTTGGAAAAGTTTATCGTTACGAGTCTGCACGGTTCCTGTGACTTTGCGCATATTGATTAAACGAAAGGGACGTTTCGACTCAAGTTGATGGAATGTATAATGAGTAATAAAATCGGTAAATTGGAATAGTGATAATCAGAACGTAACAATATTGTATTCTAATATTTAAAAGTCTTAAAACAGTTATTAAATAAAGCAACTCCAATAGTATTTAAAGTGTATATAGCCTACCGGACTTTGTAACAGGATATGCGTCCGACTGGTAAGCACAACTATTGGAAATTGAATAACGATTGATTTCCTACGAATTTTCCATCTGCATCAAGGCGAAAGAATATAAAAGTAGGATTGTCAAGAAAATTATGGAAGTCCATATCAAGGACATGACTTTCGTAAAACTTGTGGCTGCACAATAGAGGAAAAAAGCATTGCATCGGACAATGCGTCACTCGCGGAACAATAAACTATAAAAAAAAAAAAAAAACGAATGGATACTTAAAATGAGCATTGCGTTTACTTACATGTTTTATTCAATTTTCTATTCTTGGCCATCATATATTTAGGATAATGAAGTGCTCGCAAAGTCACACGGAAAAAAATGAGTTTGAAAAGAGCAGTAAATTTGAATAATAATTAACATTTATTTTCAATGTAACTTGAAAAGTGCTCCAAACATATAGAGTCCTTAAGAATAATTGAAAAACTTATGGTAGCACGAAAGCTCATAAAAGTCTCATATAAACGTGAAGCATCGACAAACGGTACAAAGTTTCGTACAACTATAATGTTATTACACATTTGCTGTTTGCAGGTCAATCAGAACGTAAAAAAGGAACTGACATTGCAGGAATCGGTACTCTGCAATGACAAGTCCACGGAGCCGAAAACAGCTCAACGAGGTGATTACTGGGTGCTTTATAATTATGTCCCGATGAGTATGAAGGTAATAAATTGTTTAAATCGACACAAACCAAAAACAACTCTTATATACAATTCGATTCATCCTCCATCTAAACCATAGCTTTTTCTTTTTTCGACGTTATCGCAGTCGCTAGTACTCCTTTTCAATCAAAATTTAATATATACAAACAGTTTTAAAATGTGCTTTGCCAGCAAAATGAAATGAAACGTAATTATCCCTTTGCCTCTCGCATCTGGTTGATAATCGGAGATATATCGATAAACTTGTTTGACGTTTCCGTGACCCGCGCTTGTTATTTGCGTACGATGGATACGTTTTGATAAATAACTACATATTTGTGCTCATTAATGTTCAATCATTCCTGTTCATTCGAGGTATGGTTATTATAAAATTTGCTTGACTTTAAAAATTGAAGGTAGTTTATTAAAAATTCGTTGGGTCGACTAATTAATATCGATTTGTAGATACGGTTTTAATCAGTTGAGCTTGTGAATTCTTAATTTAGTGTAATTTTCTAACATGAATATTAGTTTAGTCTGCTATGACATAGACGCAAGGAAATGAAACCGTTCCTTATAGATAATTCATTTGTTTCAAGTAAATAAGTTTGCTTTATAAATTATTGCGGCATTTTAAAAGTTTCAAACAGATTTTCAGTATCCGTTCCTTTTATCTCGACCGCTTTGAAAATTCATTAGAGAAGAGTGGGACGGTATGAGTTTTTTTGTGGGGCTATATGGGTTAAGAATATTTTAAAAATAATAAATTAATCATAAAAATTGTAAAAACATCATGAAAGAGTTAAGTAATCCCTCAAGTGTTTAATAATGTAAGTTTTATAAGTCACAGAAATTGTTAACTGTCATAAATAAAAGAGTTAAAAGAGTGCACTTTTCACATCACCGAAAACCCATCTCGCCTCAGGTATGGGATGCAATGGGTTTCCAATGTTAAATGAATGGGTAACCATGGCAACGCACTAAGAAACGGGATCCGAAGTCTGTTGTTACTGAATTTTAATTTTTTACCGTTTCTTTTGGATTATATTGAGTTTATTACTTTATTAATTATCTTTTATGTACGATTGAAATAATTTAAAATGATGATTTTCTTTATACGTACTAACCTGCAAGAGACTATTCTACAACGTTTAAAAAATTACCAGCCTTAGAAGTAACATTGTTATTAAAATAATTACGAATGTCTATTTGGCCCCACGACCCATAATGCCGCACTTTCCCCTATACCGGCATCAACTAATAAACGAATACAAGTAAATAATGTTCTTTTAACTTTTCATGCTTAAAAATTCAATTTTCAATATCGAGTTATTCACGGGATGGGATTACGACATTAGCTGGAAACGAATAGAGTACAAGGAAGTGGAATAAATGTTTTTATAACGCACTTAAATTCACATTTAGAGCTAATATTGCGAAAAGCTTTTTAATTCATCATCAGAATATAGATATATCGGTGTTCGAAAAGCAACTAAAATAGCCAATGAACTGTTCACTTTTGAGCATTTTTTATTTCTAAAGTCGATAATGGATATTTCGCCGAAGATATTGCTTTTATTTCAAGCATTGGCGCGATATATTTTTAAAACTGGAACATCAAGATACATTTTCCCTGATCGAGAATGACAGGATGTTTTTTTTTTCTAGCTTATTTATCGCTTTTAGGGCTTATCAGCTTATACAAAAAAAAAAGTACGTTAATATAAGCTGTGGCGAAAGAATGAATTCACGTGCACGTGCAGCCAATTCCATTAAAATTTCACTCAATCAATGCTTGTTTTAATTTATTCTTTTTGTTCCTTCGCGCCATATTCCAATGCATTTGATATTCATCATATTTCTCACAAAACTCGCGAGACAAAAAGTCTGTCGTAAGTAACTTACTTAAAGGTGCCGTGAGCGTTCATTAACCTGCAGGTGCACTGTTGGGAGAGCGTGACCTATACGACCCACGCCGACTACACGTTCCTGGACAATTTGGACCCGCTGCTGGAGCGCTGGCGTGCCCCGATTTCGATAGCTCTGCACGCCCCCGGCGCCGATTTTCCGCCCACTATCGAGGCCATCAAGTACGCCCGTAGCTGTGGAAGTCCATTGGTCGCCCAACTCGTCACCTTCCACGTATACTTCAGCAGCAAGCACGTGCCAAAAATGGTCTGTACATGTAATGAAGTTTGAGGGATATGCTTAGTGGTTAGCGTTGGCCGTTGCGCTTTTTTTTTCTTCTAGAGATATTTATGCTATAGGAATGGACTGACTACACTTAATTGATTAAGTTTTTATCGTATCAACATGTAGGATTGAAAATTTCTGTAGTTCAGATAAAATTGCATCAGAAAGCAAAAAAGAGAATTCCGCCAACAACGTCTTCCTCTTAGACGCTAAATAATTCATACGCATCAAAGTCCAAAGACTCTGTAGATTATTTACCGGGAAAATTCATTTTTAATTGCATATATACAATTACGCATCTTCAATTTTCTTATAAAATTCGTCTTAACCGCGCATTGTAAAAAACTTGTCATGATTAATACTTTTCTAATTGCACATGATCGTAACCAATTAAAAAAGACTTGACAAATGAATCAGACATTCTTAACCTCTATCTATCGGAAATAGAAATGCGCACATCTGAAAGCCATTTAGCAATTGCTTAATAGTATTAATAATACTTTGACTCATCAGTAGTTTAAGGAAATTATAATAACCCAAGATATTATTAATTTTTTATACAATAGTCAGAAAAACCCCAACGAAAGGACGAATTTCGACTATATCCGCGTTAAGGACGTTCACCACGTATATCGATTTCTTAGAAAATCTTTGAAAATAGGTATTATATTATATGTTTAATAATGTATCCTTTATATGCATATATACTGAGTTTAGAAATCGCAAATCTATCACACGATGTAAAATAACAATACGAATCGTGAGGGCAAAAGTTGAATAGGGCAAGCGAAGTTTTTTTCAAAGATATACAGTAGTCCAAAGTTTTAATCCCATGCTATATTAGTATATCTATATATAGGTACGGAGTATTTCCGAGGTGTGAAGTTTGCACATAATTGTGAGGTTTTGCACATTGGATAACGGTGTGTAATATATTTGTAAACAGATTTTCTAATTTAATACCGAGTTGATGCGCACCACGGTGGGTGGTGAACGTTTGTTTTCAATAAAATACTAATTTATAAATTAAAGTAACATATCGATTTTCGCGAGAGAGAATGGTCGATAATCTTTCGCGATTTTTCGTTCAATTTTTCGCGCGATTATTTGCAATAGGGAAGGTGAAAGAAACTCGTATACCTTATATCTGATGTCACGTACGCGGGAAATAGTGTTTGCTTCCAAGTTTGATAATTAATCGAGTAATTTACTGATTATAAAAGTTTTCAGGGTAATGGAGGATTCAGTCTCTTATTTCTGATCTGACAATCGTTAGAAAAAGTTCGTCGAGTTGTGAGCGACGGAAACCCGTTTGAAGTTTTAACAAGACCGTTTGTTATGACTTTATTGGTTGAGCTGACGAATAATACTGGAAACAAATTTATTGATTTGTCGTAAACATTCTCCGCTTAAAATAATATTGTAAACAAATATTTATCCGACAATGAAAACATTGACTTGATCGGTGTACTTAGGCCAATGTACATAACAAACACCTCGAGCACAAATTACTAAATATCTAAAGAGAATAACGGACAACCTATCCGCACATTTCTCCGAAAATAGCAAAATAAAATTCTGCAAATCCGTTAACGCGGCCATAAGCCCTAATCAATCCAGTCCATTTTTATCAGGTCAGCCATAATAAGATTCACACAGTAATTACGCGAGAGAGGGAGAAAGACACGAAGGTAAGGACGCCGCGTGTCCGTAAAAGCGTAAAAAATCAAGTAAAAGAAAAAAAAAAAAAAGAACTAGATGATGCAGCGCTCGATGAAAATTCGTGCCAGCGGGGCGACTACTCGCGATTTCCATGACCTCGATCGATCACCATTAAGACGCAGCCGTGCGCGCACCTCGGCGGTTTTCACGGCGGCGACGGCGCGCGTCTAATACACGCGACGCGGTGGGGAAAAAAGCGAGAAAAAGAGGCTGCGCGCGCGAAAAACATCATCGAGTCGCGCGGATGCTGTGTTACTGCTGCACTTGGTCGTGCACTGCATCATGCGTCACCGGGGCTCGTCCTTTAACCGACTCGCTGCGAATTCTTCGATTCTTACGTCGCTCTCGAGTCGGAGCTGTTTTGTTTTCGCTCCATGTCTGTGTGTGTACTCATGTATACTTGTACCCGTGGATTCGCTTTCGTTATTCAGGCGCGACTTGTATACTTCGTTGTTTAGGATGCATGGAATGAGTTGGGAGTGAAAGTAGGTTTTTGGCCTTTGGTCGAGGGTGCAGAGTTTGATACATCGACAGGAAAAACTAAAATAATGATTTATTCGTTCGTTGCGTATACTCTTGTATAGTTTCTAGGGAAAAGCGATAAAAATTCCTTATAAGTACACATGGCCTTCAAAACAACAGTTTCGACAATAATCATGTATCTATAAGTAATAAAAACTAACGTTTCCATTAATTAGTACATCGAATGGTATAATTGTTGGATTTGCAATGTTTCCTCGTAAAACGAGAGCTCGTTACCTCACGGCGAATTTTATTAGATAACATAAAAAGCGCTTATCCGTATTTAAGGAGGTCAAGTTAAATGAATTTTTCGTACAGACGTGCGCAAGAGCTCGTTAAAAGAGTGAAGAAATCGGGGGGGAAAAAAAGGAGAGAGACTATAGGTAAAAAGCCCTCGGGTGTATTACATCGGGAGTAGTCCGATAACCCTTGATCAATTATTATTCATGATCCGATTTTATTGAATCGGGAAGTTCTGCGTGTGATTTACTCGCGGCTTAAATGGGAACTCATTACCAATTGAGTTTATATCGAGTGCGGTCGATTAGGAATTATATACAGAAACGACAGATTGTAAAATAATCGCGAGCTCTTTACGTTTTTGTATACAATTGCTATGGAAACTTTTAATTATTTCAAGTCTCGACGCAAAACTCACTTTTGCCTTTTCCCAAGAAATCCCGTTACGCTACTTTCATCGACAACTCTCCACGTCGACGAGTAGACTTTTCATTTTCCCCGTTCAGCCGAAACATCGCGTGCTCCTCGAAATATTGCGTTTAACAAACAGTAACGAAAGCACACGCTCGTCAAATGCACACTTTTTTCAACCAAGAGCACACAGTTCTTTATTTCCCAAGAAATAATAGCACGGGAATCGTCGAGCGAGGGAACGACCGAGCGACAATAATAATTATCGAATTGCATCAAGGAAGATCGGTCGCGCGGCGAAAAACGTCGAATAATGCTGCAGCTGCAATCTTGGGGCGAAAATCCTCGCGGTCTATAACGTCTGTATACCGACTGCAGCAGCTGATTTACCCCAGTAATCATCCCTCGGAGCGATTTGACGAAACATCGATAATAATGTAATAAATCGGAACGACGAAGCCATTGTATAACTTAATATCGCCTCGAACGATTTCCAATATACACAAGCACCAGCGGACACTGTTAGGTATAGGTATACCTATATGTACATCGCATAAAGGCCGGAGCTAATAAAATTTTATTGGCCCCGCGTCGCGCGCATCCTTTCGTTTTGTTTCGCCTTGTCGCGCGCCGCGGATGTAGCTATACGTATATATATATAATTGTGAAATAAACCATATGCTTTTTCGCGTCTGCTCTGGAAATTCACCGGCTTATGTACCGTCGGGGAAATAAACTTATGTTATACGGCCCCGTTGTTTTGTCAGCTACGCTTAAACCCTAGGTATATTTGGGAATTGCATAGTTAGATGGTATTAAAGATATTTGGGGTTCTATGAGCGTATTTTTGTACATAACGTGAACGAGGAGTAAGTCCAAAAATCGAATCAAGCTATTGAGGCGGTTGTAGTAAAAAGATCTTGGTATTTTGTAATTCGATTCCTTTATTATATATCGCCGCGTTCGGTGGGAAAAGCTCCTATCTGGCAAGGATATTTTTATTTCTTTCAACTTTAAGTATGTAGCCTTGACACGGAAAATTAAAATTATAAATAAATAAATAAATAAAAATAATGATAATCTTGCAACAATATTATTATATAATATTATTGTTTATTTATTTATAATTTTAATTGTCTGTGTCATGGCTACAGACTTAAAGTTGACTCAAAGGAATAAATATGCTCGCCAGATAGGACCTTTTTCCATGGAATCAACGATATATAGAATAAGCACTAACAAATAAATGTCCATCATTATTATATTTTTACTAAACCTTTTTATCAGCATGTTTTCCTCGTAAATTATATGAAAGATGTCAAATGATACTGCGAATTCATTAAAGTTTCTATTAATGAGATACTTCGAATTCCGCAAAGTATATATATAATTCCAATAAAAGCGAATAAACAATGTCGCAAAGAATAGTATAATACAGAATTCGTCCTCACAACAAAAAAAGCACTCCCTCTGATTCTCCCGAAAAAAAAAATACACTTGCAGATCCCGGTAGGCGAAAAGGTGGCATCGGAGCGCTCGAACTGCAGCAGACCAGCGCCGTGGACGAACATAAGCCTCGCCAAGATGTACAAGAGCGAGCGCAAGCTGCTCTACCCGGTGAACGTGGGTAGAAACGTGGCGCGCGAATCCGCGCCCACGCGCTACGTCCTCGCCAGTGACATCGAGCTCTATCCGAGTCCCGATCTGCCGGCCAAATTCTTGGAGATGGTGAGGAAGAACGATCAGCCGGCGCTACTGAGGCCCAATCCCAAGGTCTTCGTGCTCTCCATATTCGAGGTGGACGAGAAGAACAAGCCCCCGGCCAACAAGACCAGACTGGTGAGACTGACACCTTTTTAGTGCTGTTTCTTTTCACTTTTTTTATGAGGAGAGTGGACGTTGACAGCAGATTTTTAGCCGGGCACGAAATTTAATCGACGTCGCTGCTGTTTCGCGTCAAAGCTTGGGTTGTCGTTAGCCAAGACGTTGATCTAATTGTTGTGAGATGTGCCATGTACGCTTTTAGTTGAGAGAGGAAAAATTCATTTATAACATTTTAATATAAAACGTTTAATCTATAAATAAGCGTTTTTAATGCTCGGCTTTTTTGTTCGTTGTTATGGGCACTAGTTTTTCGTGATGCACTTTGCAGAATACGCTTCTCGTGTCGGATTAGATTACAGTTGATAACATACACGTAAAAATAGGCATCTCGGTATCTTCAGATGGATATTAAATTAAAGACGGGACAGTTGACTTATGTTAAGTTATAAATATTTGAAATAAAAAATACAGATAATATTTTAAAACGGTTATTGCAATACTTTAAAATAAATTATTTCAACGATCAATGTTCAGCTTTAATCGTGAATTTTTAAAACTGATAAATAATGATACCTTTATTAAAATGCTTCGTATTAGTTTGAATCATATATCGGAGAGGAGGTCATTTCATCCGTAAACTCGAGCAATTTAAAAGAAAATAAGTTTTCATCTTCAAACAGTGCAGTTAACTACTTCGACCCGATTTCCTAATGTTTCGTCATTTGCAAAAATTGACGCAACAGCGAAGAAGTCTAATTCAATTTGTATTAAAGTTTTAAAAAGATCGGTATATTAAATGACAAAAATGTCCAAACAAAACAGTTGGGAAATTAGTGCAATCTTTTCGCAGTCATGGAGCATAAATGCACGTTCCAAACTTGCATCGATCAACCGGTAAAGTGACTGTGGAATATCGGCGTAAAATCCTATTACATAAAGTTTTGTACGTATTATTATATCATAAAATAAAGTTTAAAATAATATCGGACTATTATTAACCACTTTTAAAACTCAATATCGTATTACATATTTCGCAACGTTATTTAAAACAAGTCAATATTTAGTTCGGAACGCTCTAGTTCGAGCTTGGACAATATCACTAGACTATCGTACACATTCATAAAACGTTTCAATCGCTCGGTTTCATTATTTGTAAATTTTCTCTCGTAATAAGCAACAAACGGCTTGCAACTCTTCGATTCGAACGGCATCATCGGCAAATCATATTCATGACGCAGTAAACTCGCCCCAGCCCTATAATAACGCACTTCTCTACGTATATATATATATATATAACGTCTGTTATATAGATGCAAATGCTGAAGGCGGGCACGGCAATACCGTTCCACAAGAAGCTGTGCGCCGGCTGCCACAACGTGCCGCGCAGCAAAGAGTGGCAGGAGGCGGTCGAGACCGAGGGCCTCCACGTCTTTCACATTGGCAAGCGTACAGGCAGCTTCATACACTGGGAACCGATCTACATCGGCACCAACGACGATCCCCTTTACGACGAGCGGCTCAGCTGGGAGGGCAAGAGCGACAAGATGACGCAGGTCGGTTTTTTTTTTTTTTTTTTTTAATTTTTTATGCTTTTAAATTGGAATATACTTTTTGGATTTCGCACTGTATATAAACGCGATGCGATCGTTTTCTCTTTAAATACTATAAAATTTGGTGTATTAAAAATTATTTAAAACAGAATAACATTTAAAATACCCGTATCGAGTTGAAATAGTTATTTAGGATTTATTACTTTACTCCAAGCTAACGGATATCTTTTCGATCCAATAAACTCGTCTGATATTTTACAAATTCCTTGCGCTTCCAGAAATATTTCATAATAGATTTGTGGCTTTCCAGGGTTACGCGCTATGCGTCCTAGACTACGACTTTCTCATAGTGGACAACGCCTTCCTGGTGCATCGTCCAGGCATCAAGGTCTACAAGAAGGACAACTATCGGGACACGCTCACCGCCAAAACCAACATACTGATCAAGAAGATCATCGTGCCGGAGCTCAAGGTTCTCTACGGTACGAGGAAGGGCTGCGCCGTTTAGTGATTACCGCGCACGCATACATAACGAGTATAGAGCGTCAAAAGTGCCAAAACCGCATGCTCACCTATGCGCCTTTTTTTTTGCCGGTTTATCCACGCGACGAACTTTTTTCACGTTGTAAACAAAGTGCCGCGCGAGATAAATCGCGGTGAGTACGTATATAAGTGTACGAGCGCGCGTATATCCATTTCGTAATTCGTAAGTTTTTGTCGACATCGGTGCAATACGGACTGATATATTCATATATATACATGCGCTGAGAGACGAGAGTAGTAATTAAATTATACAATTGGTAGTTTATGGGGTGAAGAAAGCAACAAAAAGTATCGTTTAAAAACCCGCCTGTGTGTGTGTGTGCTTCTTTTCGGAAGATTTGAGAAATTCTTAACGCTTTTTCAAGACCAAGTTTTTGTAATACTCGAAGTAGATAGAAGATTGAGGGGTAGGATTATAGAATCGTTGTGGGAGGATCGCGTTAAAATGTTCGCTTTCGAGAGGTAGAGAAAGATGATCGAATAGAAAGTGCAGCGTTAAGAATTTTTGGGGGAGTTCTGAGATTCGGCGAATTGCGCTTGATTCGGTATTTGAAAAAAACGAACAATGATATACGATGAACAAAAAAAGACATAATATAGATTCTAAGTGGTCGACGAAAATTATTTTTTAAAATGCGGTGTTAGGTGCTTAAAAGAATTGTACATGTTAACGAAAAACAAGAGAAGAAAAAAAGCGAAGAATGAAGAGAAATAATTCAGTGACTTATTGCTAAGTGATAATCGTATCGTGTAAGCTTGATCGGTCGTTGCATTTGCAGCGAGACGCCGTAATTATAATGCTGCTGATGGCTAGTGCTTCAAAAGTCACTGATAACTTTCGCCGTTCGAATCAAAATGCAAAAGGCAAAAATATTTTTCTATCATGTACGGGGGGTAGGGGGCAGAGGGCGAAGCTAACGATGTATTTCCTCGTGAGCAAATGCAACGAAGTCGCTCAAGACGAAAGTTGAAACAAAACGACAATTGTAATGTTTCATCGTTTAACGAAGCGGAAAAAAAATACACGGGAATGCGGTGAACTTTCGCGGTTTTTCTGGCGGCGAGAGAGAGAGAGAGAGGGAATGAGAGAGAAATAGCAGGATTGCACAATGCCATTCGATTTTCATTTCAATGATAAGGAATGAGAATCGCAGTATGTAAACTTGGTATATAAAAAGTATTGGATGCGAGTCAAACGAATTTTATCCCCCCGAGAATAATAGGAATAAAAAGTTCTTCTGAGATCCTCTCGGCACTTTCCACTTTCGACGTTATACATAATAATATACCAATATAAATACATACATAAAAGTCGTCGCATTGTATACTACCGTAGATTATACTTAAGTAGCTCTATTACTCCTCTAGTTGGATTTATTCGATCCTGTTCCGGCAATTTGACTCTAGCGACTTTCCGCGCTTGGAAAACGAGTGTCGCTGATGCTTCGGTTCTTTTTTTCCTTTCGTGCAATAGAGCGAATTATCTTCGCCTTGAGATGTCGTAAGCTTCGTTGTACTATTAACATAATTGATCAGTCACGTATCTTCTAGAAATCAAAGATGATTTTTTGCCAAAAAGAAAATTAGTTTTGAAGCTTGGTCCGATTCGTGCTCTCACTTGGTGCTAATCAGATGTTTAGAAATAAATCATGTCTGTAATTAAACGGTTTACTATTGCATAATAAGGAAATAAGATCTTTTGCTCGTATGTATCCTTATGAGAAAATTGCCGGAACAGTATTAAATAACTGAAATTTGTGACGATCTGTCTGAAGCATCAACAATAGAAAAAAAAAACAGTCGTTTGTAAAAAGATATTAAAAAGAAGCAGAAAATGGAACACTTTGAAGTAAACAAAGAGAAAAAGAGTGATAAGTAAGATTAAAAATCGCATTTTAAATGCGTTTCAGGTTGTAATTAAAAAAAAAAAATACGCGTCCGTGACGCAGGGATAGTCATAGCGTTGTATTATATACCTGAATATTTTTTATACCGTGTGGCGGAATGTGACGAGAGAAATAGAGATGATGGCGATGCGATTATTTAAAAGAAACAAAAAAACTGGTGACATGCGAACGAACCGCGCTAAATCGTATTCCTGAATCGATGATAGGCGATGAATAACTGTCGAGATTATTCTCTCCTTCCGTCGCTTTTCGAATATCATATCCATTCATTTTTAAAAATAAATTTTTAAACTCTCATCGTTAATTTCCGTTTCATTGCATGACAAAACGTGTCGATCTGGGTGTACACCAAAAATTGATTGATAATGAAGTAATCTTCAATTCCTGTTTTTAAGACTTCGACTATAAATTTCAACTCACTTATATTCATGAAAGACATTTAATGGAACTTTAAATAAATTCAACGTTTTATTTCTAAATTAATGATATTTTATGACTAAATTAATATGCAAATATAAGATTCGGTTTTGAAATTTTTACTACTAGAACGAACTCCTGAACCATGAACCTGATTGCATTGCGAGTTCCTAGCGCATTTCCTTGTCCTATTACTTTTACATTAGGCTGTGGAATGTTTTCGCGCGAGCTACATAAACTACAACAGGTTTTAGAGATGGCGATTGTGTATAAAATTAGAGAGAAAAAAAATGATGATGATGAACACGAGCGACATGTCTCACATGTAAATACTCCGTGCCTTACAAGAGAACAAATCTCAGCTTCCGGGACATTTCCTAAATCGTTGCGACGGTTGCGGCATTTGAAAATAATCAGTTTGTTTTGCTGTTGTACACTACTGCATGCATCCTATTTTAATGTTTTGTTTGCGAAAGTTTTTCTGTAAGAATGCGATTTTATTTAGAAACATTGAATGAATATGTAGAAAGTATTTTAACGTGAAGTATCACACAGTCTCGAATACTATATGATCGACCTGATTATGAACAATTTTTTGATTTATATACATATAGTTAATAATTAGTATCATAAAATTGATACATTTTTTTTGTAAAATTAAATTCATTCCAATGACGATTTCTAAAAGATATTAATTGATCTTACACAATTTTGTTGTATAAAATTTTAATGAATTTGTAGATAAAATGAAAAATGTATGTATTCGTGCTGAATTTATATTTGAGATAAAATTGTGCTTGTGAAACTAAAAGGAAATTACCATAGATGAACGACAATTCATGATCATTATTAAATACCCCTGAATCATGTTTTAGCGTTTTTAATCAACAACGAATTTCATGATGATAGTAAAATAAATGGTCAAGCTCAGATTCGAAAAGTGAACGTTTCTTATTTTCAGTATTGATTTTAAATTTTTAAAGCACGAAATATAATCTTGTTTTGAGCGAATATAAAAAGAAATGAGTCCTGCAAAAAATATTTTTCTGTAGCAATAGAGTATGATGGAACGTTTACGTGCAGGAAGCGCATTTATAACAGTACGACTTAATGAATTTTCCTTAGAGCATTATTAGATTTTTAAGGGACGCGAACGTGTAAATATATAAATATACCTACCTTTATAATTAATTGTGAAACTCAATGCCGAAGGAGGAAGCGAACATAAATATAATCTTGTATTTAAGAAAATGCTTGTTTTCTATTATACCTTGGCTACTTAAGATTCATTTAGTATTGTTCTTGTGATTTTGAGAAAATCGATTTTAAATTGTATTTGGAAAATGAAAAAGATTTGCTTTATGTTTATCATAAAATTTTTTAAATCGTTCGAAAAATTTTTTTGACTAATTTAGACAATCATATATATATATATATATATATATATGTCTACATAGACTTTAAAGCTCGATCATTAAGTTGTATACAACAGGAAGTTACTTTTATTCCTTGTTATTTATATCAGTACGTTTATTAAGTATTTCTGTATAATTTGCCATTTATTATACCTCTAATAAAGGTTTCTCTAAAAATTGACGTTGTAAATCAGAGTAGTAGTATAGTTTTATTCATTTCTTAGAAACAATATCCACATAGATGAATAAATTCAAGACAGCAAATATGGAATCGGTTCTATTTTTAGAGAAATCTTTTTGCCAAAGTAGTCAACTATCTATTTTTCATCGTTCCAAACTGTGTATTAAAATACGAACTTAAATAGAAAACAACCAAGATGCAATAACTTTGTCTCAAAAATAAACGTAAAATCATAAATGCAAAATTAGTATCTTTAAATAATTAGAAACAAATACATTATCCGTGCAACTATATGTAGAAAATTATAATATAAAATTAAACTATAACATTTTTCTCATTTACTATAATAATACTCGTTAACCTTATAAAAACATTTTGAATTAATGTACGGTTATCAATGAATATCATAATAATTATATTAATAAAAACAATCTTATTATCGATTAATTGCATCTCGGTTGCTTTTCCACTATATTGTAATATATATCTGTAAATGTATATCGACTGACCAGTATATATATATATCTATACATAAAGAAAAAAGAAATAAGGGGGACATAGCGTAAGGCGATGGAGTAAAAAAATAAGGCATAATATAGGGACGAAAAAAAACACTGTGCGTTGTGGTAGACTTAATTTTTTATTATATACGTGCTCTTATCGATGTGCCACACTCGAGAGTCCCGTCAACACGGCAAAAATGAAAACCCCTTATTGTGTGTATAAACTTGTACAAATGTATGAGAAAATTCGAAAAAAAAAAGGTAACACCATTTTCTTGTCTTTTGGGTATACGAAAACGTTGCGATTTGCTTTTTATCTATACTTTATGTATAAATTGTATGTTAATTATTCGCTGCTTCTCTTCTTGATTATCGTGGAATCATTTTATGTAAATGCACCGAAATACTCGATTAGTTTATTGATAGATGAATTACTGCTTGAAACCCGATTGATAAAATCTAACTGGTACCTTTCATAAAACACATTACGGATGATTTTAAATAAAATAAATTGACCAAATCCTACAATGATAGTTTTATATAATTTCAGAATGCAAATCCGTTCGATTATATAGTTTTGCATATATATGTAATATAAGGAATGAGCTGAACTCGAAGTACGGAAACATTTGTTGAAGAAAAAAACAGCACCGTTCAAAAGATATATATGTTCATATAATTGTGTTTATCACTATTAGTGCACAGAAAGACTTTTCAAAGGAATCGTATTAAATTATAGTATTCATACTATTACAAGGTAATAATTATTACTCTTAGTTCATATATAAAATATGTTGAAATTACATTATTGTTTAAAGACGTGTAATTACAATTATTACGAATTTACTTTTACGATACACCGTAACATGTCGTTCGCTATTACGTCGGCGAACGGCTATTTGCCGAAAGAAAAGATAAGCTTTCATTTTTTTATAGAATGTAAAGTTATAGGGGGTGGAACGAAAATAAGCGCGAGGATCGTCGTCTGAATTTCTTCGAAAAGGAAGCGATCGTATATTGATAATCGAAGGCCGTTGAAAGGCGATTTAATCCAAACCACTATTAAAGAAAATATAGAAATTATCAAAGCAGACCTCGATGTTGCTTAGTTATTTTTACCTCCTCTCTATCCCATCTACCAAAAATTATAAATCAAACAAAATTTTTCAAAAAAAAAAACAAAGTAAAATAGAATGATTGTACGCGAGCTCGTATACAACTTCTATCGAGCATCAAACCTAGACAAAAGCGCGCACTTGAATTTTCGCCAATCAAAGATAACGTGGTAAAAATCAAACGCGCGGGTAGCACTGCACTGGGGCATTAAAGAGGCAGCTATACAAGCACATGCACGAAAGCTTCACATTCACCTGGTGCAACTTGCAATGTGTATAATCAGCGTACGTATAAAGCGAATCGCGGCCGCGAGTTCGCGTGCACTCGCCGTACAAAAGTCCGTAATATATGTCGTGACTCGAACGCGTTTCCCTCGTATATATGATACACAAGACAATTCGCGCGCGCGCACCTCAACCGTGTACACGATTTGCATCGTATATATATATATAAACCGTGCGAGTGCAACGTTTCCGACACCTCGGCACGACACCGATCTATAACTTTGTCTTGTTCTCCTCGAACACCTTAATATACCGACGAACACGCGACTCCCTCACCGGTTATATTTATATTAGATTGAAGCACGCGTGTGACTTGATTTTTCTAGTGTACGCGAGGGATAGATCATCGTGTGAGAAACGAATTTATATTCGCGCTCGGTAAACGGTTGATAAAGGCTGTGATGAAGGCGCGTGCATCGAGTGCATAAAGGTATCTGTTCATTCATTATTTGCGTTGGGATATTTGTCATTCGTGAAACTCGGTCCGACTGTTGCTTAGCGTAAAATGTCTGTTTTTAAAGCGAATTTTAATCGAGTGGTAAGCTAAACGAGCAAAGTGGTACGTATACATTTATTTGGGATTTTAAAGTCGCGTATACTAACTTAACTTGTATTTCAAACATATATCGATAATGAGAATTACAAATACAATGATCGAAATCACTGAATTATTTATTCACACTATTTACACAAAAACGATCCTTGACTCATTCGTAAAATTGACTACCTTAATCTTTTTTATGTAACTAACTAAATTTTCCAAGTCGTGAATGTTGCCTACTATGTGATTTCGATGTTTCTGTTGGATTGTTCCGGAGTTTAAGGACAGAAAGTAAGTTGTAAGGACGACAGTGTACCATTTTTCCGTATCTAGATCCTTGTACTCTCCATTTGCGCATTCAAGACATCTTAAAAAGAATTGAAGTATATTAAGTCTAAGAATGCAAATATCTTTGTCATAAATCAAAATTCAATGTTTAGAACTGAATGTGTACCTCACTTTGGCACTGACCACCTTGGAAACTTCATTAGTTAAATTATAAACAACTTTTAATCCCGACCATTGGAGTAGCCCTGGATTATTGAAAATTGCCTTATCTGTGAAGCCAGCGACATTTTCTTCGAGGACCTAAATTTTTAATTATATATAAATTAAATTCAATGTTTTTTAAACGCTTTCAATTAATATTGTTTCTTACCTGCAGCAAATCTTTTCCTTGAAGTTCAATAGTATCAACAGTATCATTATAAGCCAAAAGCATGTAAAGATCCTCGTAAAGAATCGGACCTTTAGGGATACTAGTTACTATAGACGATCCACTTATTAAACCGATCGACGCCCTATCGATGTACTAAAAACCCATCATATTATATGCATAAGCGACACTGTATAAACACGATAATTATAGAAATGGCAATACCTTAAAATACATACATGGTCCAGCATAGCATCGGCAATTAAATCTCCTAAAGTGCATTCGCCACTAGAACAAGAGGCATTCAGAAACAGCAAAGCTTCACCGATCACTTGCTTCCCGACTCTGTTTACGTCTTCCGTCCACGGCTTCAATGCCTCGATCGTCGATGGATCTATGAACGCGTAATCAAGTAAGTAATATCGATTTCTTATTTGTATAAAGCTAATAATCTAGAATTCATTATATCGAGTTACCTTCCTTAATAGAACCATCCAAGTAGATCGGATTGCCCTTCCAACTCTTGACTTCGTCGTTATTATCAAAATTTACCCGTATGTCTCCCATGTACCTAATGATCAAAAAAATGTTTTCCTAACTCAGTGCGCAAAAATCGATCTAGCGCACGCATTTGAGTGCACGAAATGGTACATTCCCACACTAGTGCGCAAAATGCTTACAGTCTCGCGCTAATGCAGAAAAAAAAAGTAAAGTATGGGAACAATAAGAGCGAGAACAAATCGAAAGATCGAAAGAATGTATGATGCAGATAATAGTATACAACATTGACGAATTTTGCGCAACTTATTAGGAAAAATAGTATATAAGTACGCAACTTGTCTTTTTCTCTCGACTCGCGTGGAAGTCACCTATTTTACGCTCCAGATGTGAATGTACAATTATCGTCATCTCGATCAAACGATCGCATCTACGTTCGTCATACGGTATCAAGCTTACTTGGTAAAAGCACCAGCGTGTACGATAAGAACGGTCCTTCCGGTATTGTTCTGCTTCACCACTATCGGATATTTGTCGTAAGCGATCTCACCCGACGGTGGTACACCTTTCGAAATAGCAATAAAGCACCGTAAGATAAGTATAACTCATGTACATAAGTAGAGAATGAGCTTGCAGCTATTGTATAAATTTACCGTTGTAAAGTAGGATGTGCGAGTGTCCACCAACGACGACATCGACATCGGGACAACTGTTGGCTATCACCTTGTCGCGTTCGATGCCGCAGTGGCTCAGAACCAGGATGATATTCACACCTTTGGCCTTCAGCCTCTTGGCTTCTGAGTTTATCGTCTCGATCTCATCCAGAAATTTTAGCTTCCCGGTGCCGGATGTTAATTTCTGTAAGATAAATGTGAAAATTTCAATAGTGAAGGAGAACATTCGTTGTATCGTAGTCTTACGTCTGTGATGGATGATACGACACCGATTATTCCAATTTTCTTGCCACTCTTCTTTACGATCGTACTATTCGTGTAGAGATTCGCCTGAAATGAGACTCTCGCTGCATTTTGTATACAGATCTTTCGCAAGTCAAAGATCGCGATGCGGTAGAAATATTACCTGGATCGATGGCACATCGCTGCTATCGATGTTGGTCACAACAACCGGAGCGCTCAGCTGGTTTACGAATGACACCATGCCTGATATTTGATCGTCGAAGTCGTGATTACCGAGCGTCTATAGTCAAACATTTAATCGATATTAGAATTTTCAGTTTCTCCCTGTGCCATAAAACTCTTCGATCCATTGAGGCTTAGAACGAAAAAAAGCCCCTTTTAAAGCAACATTGGAATTGCAACGAAAGATTGAATAATTCTCTAAGACATTCGTATATCTCTAGTCCTAAATAGTTGGGATCTTGCATAATGTCCAAAATAGCTAAAGTACACCGAAACGGAAATCGTAGCTGCAGCTGCAACGTTGCAGATAGATATGCAGGTAACTGATATACTCGCAGGTATATATATATATATGTATTACTTACAATGGCATCGAGCGACAGTCTGTTCATAAAGTAGGCGGTGATGTTTCCGCCAAGTAGATCATAGTACAAGGTGCCCTGGAAGCAGTCGCCCGCGTTGAGCAATATCGCGTTTCGACGCGACTCCTTCAGCCGGCGAACGATCGACGCCACCCGTGCTATACCACCCACGCACTTGTCCTTCTCATAATCGTGGCAGAGACCGCCTTTCGGTGTGACCGGTAGGAACCTAAGGAATTCGTCAATCCATTCAAAATAATATCACACGTTTAAAGAGTGATTTTTCTTTTCTTTTCAGAGACGGGATAATATCGTAAAGCTCGTTTTTATATACCTCGCGTGAAAATCACTGAAATGAGTGATGGAAAGCTGAAAACCACAGCATCTCCATGGGAACCAGCCGCAGAAGCAGCTACTCACAAATGCCGTGTACAGTATTACTCTGAGCGCGTTTTCACCCAT
The DNA here is from genome assembly GCA_900490015.1 of Megastigmus stigmatizans. NCBI lineage: Eukaryota > Metazoa > Arthropoda > Insecta > Hymenoptera > Megastigmidae > Megastigmus > Megastigmus stigmatizans. The sequence goes on along the minus strand of UELV01142949.1, from coordinate 44,340 downwards.
CGCGAATCACTTACTGCAATACAAAAAAACGTTTGTACTCGACTAAATTTTTCGGCACCTCATTATATGCGATTGTGTATAATGATTAACGTTATCAGTGCGAAGGTTTGACAGTGTCAATACGAGTATATGACTGTTCCTCGTGTTTTCTCCGCGTGACGTACTTTAAAATCATAAGCATTGGCGATTAGCGGGTACAAATTATTCCGTCTGACTTGGTCCAGAAAATCTCACGCATGCTTCGATATGCTAATTTCTATACACTAAGAATGTGTTCGTATAAATGAATATAATGTTAATTCGTACATGTGAATGTGACGTTGACTTGGAAAACTTTCAGTGTGTGCCGCAACTTTTGCAAACAAACATATTCACGATATCTTCCAAAATGTTTGCAATAGTAACAAAGCACGTTCGTGTACAATTTTTTATAATTTAATCCTTGTTTATTAGAGATATATGATATCCATAATATGTATAAGTGATTCACTGCAATATAAGTAGGTGCAACTGAAATGTTAGGTAGATATTTCTAGAATATTTCGAGAAATATTTTATTTAAGAATCTAATTATTCTGAATCTTTTTAGAAATATTACATGTAGCATTAACATCACTGTAGTTTAGTTGTCTGATTTCGCCACTTACTAGGAGATGACCATAGATGTATGAAGCTCACAGGGATGGAGTCGACGAGAATATTTTCAACAGGGTAAACCTCGATGTGAAATGCTTCAAAAATATTATAGTATTACTAAAATCTTTCACGAAATATGCATAAATATTTTTTATATTATATATCAAACGAGATTCTACTGGCATTATACTTATACAAATATAAATGCTTTGCGATTCCATTTGGTTCTTATTTTGCGCAATACTTTTTTATGGACCATAAAAATAGTCACGATATCATAGATAGTAAGTAATTAAGTGCAATATTAGTGTATAGATTAGTGAAAGAGAAGACTGTATTTTGTAAAATGTAAAACCATACGTATATGGTTACTATTCAATTTTGTATTAATTTGCAAATAAACAAATATCTATTTATCTATCTATCTCTCTTGTAAAAGGTTACAAATAAACATTATATCTATCTATCTATCTATTTATCTCTCTCTTACAAAGATAGATAGATGGATAATACTTATATTTATCTGTCTATCGCTCTCTATATGAATTACGCGTTATGTATCAGTTGTTTAAATGATATTTTGTGCATTTTGAATCAATACTCAAAGCTTTGCGCTATTGCGTTGCCAACTTAAAATTTAAAGAGAAAAAAAGCTCGTGAGTTTCCTAATTAATAAAATAAAGAATAGTCCCTTTTCCAACCGGATTCTGCGTTGTCGCTTTTTCCGACCAGATTCTGTGATGTTACCGATCTTGAGAAATTTACTCACAATGTACACGTTTCTACTATAAATTACTATAATCACTATACTACAATAGATCGTTTTCATTTCTTTTTAGCTCGATCATAGTTTAAAATACATAATAGTAATTGAAACATGCAGATACTCACTTTATAGATGATATACTAATAGTCAAAATTTAATTAGCAAAATTCTGAAAGAAAATCTTCAAAGTCTCTATACTAAGTATAATATACTATAGCTATAGCTTTCTAATGCTTTAGTTACTTCTTCGTTCACGTTCCTATCTCGACTCTACGAGCAACCTATCCCGCGATAAATGCCGATGTGTAGTTCTTTGTTCATCAGATATACGACTTATCTCGCGTTATTATCAGCAAAGCAGTCGTTGCTCCAATGACTCGTAAGCCGAAAGCGCGCGTAGTTATAAATGCGAGTTCTCAAGCAGGCACAACAAATTATGAGTGCTTGGCGGTATTTTGGGTTATTGGCGTCAAAGCTGAAGTATATACATTAACACAGCCGAATTTTTTTTGCTCGAAACGCGTCGATTCTGATGATCTGATTGAAAGGGACCGGAATTGTGAAAGGATGTAGTTTACGATGGAAAATTTATTACCTGTGATTGTTAAAATCTGATATATATTATAGTATACTTTTGTAGAAAAGCTATCGATTTTTCTGTATATGTATAATCATATATGAGATCTGCACAGGGGCACCAAATACTTAATAACGACTCCACGCAAAGCACTTATGTACAGTTTCGTAATTTATTACCACTTAAATCAATGTTCTGTGAATTTTAAAGATAAGCTAAATTCAAATCAAATAATTTTAATGTTTATGGATGACACTTATCATAAAAAAAATATTGAAAAGGTACATCGTGTTGCGTCGTGATAAAAGTCAATAATATTTTAATATAACGTGACGAACTTTACGTGTATAATGTTAAAATAATGATTTGGACTTGTTCGTAAAATAACAAATAGAAATAGCTTTGCTTTTTTATTTTTAATATCTTTAAAAATTGAGAGAAAAATTTCATTTATAAACAATAAGTGATCTCTTGATATTTTTATACTAAAACCATTCTTGTATAATATAAATCAATATACTTAAATTTTAAAGAAATTCAAACACATACAAAACTATTATAGTAATATAATTTATTATATTTTCAATTTATTTAATATTTTTGGATGAAGCGACATTTATTAGTATTTTCATTATCAATTGAAACTAGTACTTAATATCTTGTATAAAAATGGATATATTTTTTCATGTACATGAATGATTTATATGCTTTTGTAGAAGAATCAAATATTAGAAATACTGTAGAGATAAGAGAATTACAATCTGGATTGGAAATATAAACAATATTGTAGTCAAACGAATTTCTGTATTATTTCATTTTCTTTTCGTTCAAAGGGAATCGAGCAAAAAGAAAACGTGTCTTCGGTTATAATCAACGAAAAAAATCAAGGAAAAAGGAAACTAAAAATCCGTTTTACACAATCTACTTACAATAAAAAATCATGGTATTAGAAAAATTAATAATTTATGGTGAAAAATTTGCTTTTTCCTTGTTTCTCGATGTAATTTATTATTCTTTTTTATTAAAATATACAGTGTATAGGTTAAACAGTTGATCACACATTTTGTTGTGTGTTCGCTTACGCAAACCCACTTATTAATTTATTTTTCACCTATAACGCACTTCTCTCACTTCCTTTCTTGATAACTATCGAACTACTTATAATTATATTCACCTTCTTTTTTCTATATGCTTAATTCGCGCGGTTAAACTTATATTTTTTTTTAAAAAAATACTCTTACGACCCTCACTCTAAATATTATCATTTATTTATGGCAAACGCCACTTACATACAATGTACCTTAAATCTTCGCGATTTTATACACGAATAAACTATATATGGAGCAGCATTAACCCCTCACAATAAGAGCGTCCAACATCTCCACTTGATTATAACCAATATTTAAGACATATGAAATTTGTATTATTCCTTATATTTTTAAATCGCTATATAATATTTATATAATATATCTTTTCTCTATTCCTTTTTTTTATGATGCACGGGGAAATCTTTGTGCTGCGTACGCATCGGATATATATCTATACAAGGAAATATTATATTTATCACATGTCCTCACGAAGATTCACATGAGTTAAGATACAATCGCTCCATATCAATATATAAATGCTCTTTTTTCTTTTCTTTAACAGCTTTTGGTCTCGCATAGTGGAGAAATGATATCAATAGCTATAATTAATACTAGCGCTTAAAGTACAGATACTATCTTGCCTCAATTCAGCTGTGTTTCTTTACTCTTTTTCAATGTTCTTTGTACACCACTAAAGTGGCCCTAAGTAAAATGTATATATAAGCATATATACGTAATAACGATTTAATTAAAAGTAGAACAGCTCACCGAACCTTACAGATAGAATCTTTACTTTGGAGAATCAATTTTGGGATTGTGAAGAAACGTTTAAGAAAATAATCTTTTCAAACCTTACAGAATCATTATTGTGTACTTATCAAACGTAAGTTAATAAATATTCTGATACATAATTATACAAAATTAAAAAAAAAAACTATAATATGAAAAAATTCAAGATCAGTTTGAAAAAATTAACTTAAATGTACTGCACTGTATTACACGTGTTTCATTTCATTGCAAAATATTTTTTAATGATCTTACATCTAAAGTCACTTACTTGACCAGTAAAAATATACTAATCGATAAAAGATTAGAGTAACGGTAGCAAGTATGTGAAATAAAAATTTTGGATTGAATTCAGTAAGAAATATTAATTTTCGTCAAAATTAAATTAGTTCGCATGTCAATAAAATAGATTTCTCTTTCTCGTAATTTTTCCAAGACTAAAACGTCATCCTTATTAGATCTATAATCTTGTAATTGAATAAATGCTAATAAATTAAACAATAATAATAATAATTGTAATAAAATATTCACAATTACCATCATTATTGAACTCAAAAAGGCTTTGATTTTAACATAATGCACATGATATTATTATGTGATAATAATAGTCTTATTTTTATTAAAAAAAAAGTCAACAATATAAGGCATATTATATTTTAAATTTTTATCATTTTTGGGTAATAAATAATTTTAAATAAATTACATCTTCAAAATAAATCATGATTTTTCAAATCTCAGTTTCACGTAAACATATAGTTCTAAACAGGAAGAGGATCGTAGAAACCTTACGAAATTTTTCAATCCATTGTGAATTTCATTCAATACTGGCTACGTCACTTACAACAAGAAATACTTTAAGTCTGCCTCTAATTAGAACATCGTTTGTTCAATATTACATTTTAAAACCCTAATGTAAATGTAATAGAAAAAAGTAGCTTAAAATTTCTGAGAGAATTAAGATAGATCTGCGCTTCCGATGCGTACAAATAAATGAATGATAAGGAAAGTCAGCAGAGTTATATTAATGGTGTGCATGTCCGCGCGAAAAGAAATTCATTCTATTCGAATCAACATCCACTTCGCTTTCCTTGAACACAGATTCATTTCAAAATGATGAGCATCAAGTAAGTGATCATTATTTCCATACTAAATAAATATAGTTTCCTTCATAGAATTACTAGTATCATTATTTTGAAATAAGCATCTGTCCGGACACAGCTACCGAAACGAACGTTCATTAAAATCTAAAAAATTCCTTTTCCAGTACAATTGTATAATGTGACTATGAACTCCGCAAATCCCTATTTAAGTTGTCCTATCTACAAACAAATGTCATTAAGGGTCTGTATTTAACAATTGCGAGAGTGCTCACTTGCTAAATCGCTTGACTCGCGATCTCGTCGAGAGTGATCTCGCACTCGGATTGTACGGGGTCTTTGCTCTCTTCGATATCGAGCCCGACGAGCTCGACGACGAGCCCGAGCTTACGCAGCTCCCTGAACTGCTGCTACCTACAGGCACCACACTACAGCTCTGTTTCGTCCTGTTGGGCGTCGGTGTCGACGATGGTGTCGACACGCAACTTGGCGACTTTACTCTTGACACAGCTGAATCTTAAAAAACACATTTTATAAAAAATGTATAGCTTGACAGTTTTCAGCTTACTTAGAATTTTAATGAAATTTCACGAAAATAAATTCGTAGTTTGTTATTTTCTTAATGTTCAAAAAGTCAAGGATCTAAAGAGAATAAAAAAGATAGATACCTGAAGTTTGTGGAGTGGATGGATTGGTCAGCATACCCCCAGTGGGCTGAGGCTGCTTCATTTTAGGTGTGACTGGTTCCAGTATCCTATTTGGCTTAATGGTACCGTACTGAGGAGCGATTTGTGCCGGTACGGTGTGACCCGCGATGTCGACATTTCTCGACCTCAGCGTCTTAATCGGTGTGGCGGCAATTGTATCGGATCTCAGCCATCGTTTGGGCGACGTTGATGCTACAGAATCGGCGATCGAGCTGATAATACCCACGACTGTCTGTCGTCTACCGCTCGAACAAGCTGCGCCCGTACGACTGGCACGGCTCTGATCCCAATAATTCTCTCGCATCTGGATAGTGCGACCGGTGGACCTGTTGATCGATGGCCTTCTGATCGTCTTCACCGGTGTCACTTTCTTCTCCAGGTTGCGACGCTTGAATGAGTTGGGTGAGGATAGTCGCCTCTCTTGAATGCCGCCTGTACTGCAATTTAGCACTCCACCTAGAAAATCAGGTGATGGTTGAAATCAGTAACTACTTTTATTACATTATTTTTAAATGAGCCATTGAAGAATCAAATTTAAATATAAAGGTCATTCGTAGGTTTAAAATAAAAATTTTAATTAACTAATGTATAAATAGAATAAAAAATTAAATTATCCTCTATTAGAATCTATTCATTGGGATCAAAATAAAAATCTTTGTTGCTCAAACAGTCCTTTGTACTCTCTGCACTTTAATTACTCAAAGGAAAACATGCTCAATTTACAAAATAATAAAAAGTAACAATGAAAAACTCACTGTTTCTCGAGATGGGCGTGTCGTTGACGGACCATCTCAGTCTATTGTGTTGCTGCTCGACCTTCTGGTTGGCTGGGTTGTTCTCGTCCTGCATATTCCTCAGATCTTCAGATCTCGTTTTCCTCTTCAAACACGGCTCCCCTACAGAGCTATCTTTGGCCTCGTATTTGCAGTCTGCAACGTTTCTCGTGCCAACACCAACTCGCGGCTCCTCGAACTCGCAACTCCCCGTCAGCACTTTTGAGCTTCTTTTCAGCTTGTTACCACTGGGTATGTATGTAGTAGCGGCAGTGCTCGCTACCGTCGACGATTTTGGTGTCAAAGATCTTCGCTGTCTCTGCCGTGGCCTCTGATTGTTGGGTGGTGCACCGGTACTGTGACGTCTTCTGCTGTTGGTTGGTCTCATTACGTTGCTGTAAGATGCTCCTGGACTCATTCGTTTGGCAAGACCACTGTTAGAGGGGCTATCGTGAGTACTTTTCCTAAGTCGTGGACCCTGTGGCTCGGTGAATCTTATAGGATGGAGTTCTACAGGGTTTTCTTCTTCATACTTTTCAGCTTCGGGCACGTTTTGCAGCCATTTTTCCCTCTCGAATAGGAACTTGGTATCACTGAGCAAGTCGATTTCCTCCTCGTCCTCCTCTTCTTCCTCGTCGACCTCTATTGTCGAAATTCCGTCTACGCATAGACTACTCTCGACCTCCGTCGTTTCCTCTTCTGCGATCAAGGTTTTGACGCTGCTTTCTCCTGTAGTAGTCTGCTGCTGTTGGTCGTCCGAAACGTTGCTGGAAGATATTTCGGCTACCTGGATGCTTTCCTCTATTTGTTGCGCTAAGATAGATAAATCAGCGAAGCTTTGGTTCGAAACGTCTTCTTTGGATGGGAAGCCCAGAAATTTACTGCAGCTGGAGCTGGCGCTGTCCTCAATAAGCTTGTTTAGAGATTCATAAAGGAGGTGATTCGAGGAATCTGGATGTTTTTGGATTTCCGAATAGGTTGGAAGTTCGGGAGGTGCGGGAAAGGGGTAGGCAATGGGTTCTGGAGGACTGGGATGAGGTTTGTAAGAACTTGACGGATATGGACTGTGGATGGGTTCACTGAGCAAAACGTTCTCTTCTATACTTTCTGGAATTGGCATTGTCGTCCGAAAAGATACCACTTGTTCTCGTTTTTGACTCAAAAGTATCTGCAATTTAAAGGATCACAAATTATATTCACAGTATGATAAAATTTATATTAAAAAATATTTCTTTTTCTTAAGTTAAAAAGTTATATATCAATAACATCTGTACAATTAATTGTACAAACCTCACTGTGTGTTGGTCCAGGTGGGTCAAGCATTAGTGTTACAACACTGGTATTATCCGCTCGTAATCTTGTTGATGACCACCTATCAAGTGCACGATCAACTAGACTCTTTGAAGGATTGATCCACATTTGTACATCCCCTTGCTGCAATTTAAAATATTATTTGGATTAATTTTGCAATTAAATTATTATTTCTATTTGTTATTAAAATATTAAAGGATCAATTACTTTTGTCAGACAATTGTTTTGGAATTTAAAATAAGAAAATTAAGAATTTTTTTTAGCTTACTCCATGTCCGGTTTGCTGTGAAGCAATTAAATGTTTTTCATTATGCCTTTCAGCATCCTGAACTATGGCGACTGCAGCTTGTGGAGTTAGCATATTCCATAAACCATCTGTTCCAAAAATAAGACACCTATGTGACTTAACGTCAATTTTTACTACCCTAACATCTGGTTCTGGTGAAACTATAAATGTATTTAATTCTGAATTATAACTCCATAGATCACCTAAGCAAAGAAGAAAAATAAACGTTAATACTAGATAATTAGTGAAATACTAAATATAATCTAAATAACAGAAATTCGGTGAGGAGAATTCTTGTAATACTTTATTTACCTAAAGATCTAGCCACAGCTAAGAAAGGAATTTCATCTATATGTGTTGATCTACGAACTGGACCTTTGTGCCCAAGCCTTGGCCTATTCCACACAACTCTAGGAACTCCTGATTTACTAACAACTTTGCCACCTGATTCTTGTATCCTTGTCATTTCAGCTCCACATTCAGGTTTATGATCTCTGGTTAATGCTTTTGATTTCCAGAATGGATCTCCTTTTTCTTGGTAACCCAAAATTATTCCAGAATCTCCAACATGTCCAATGTAAATCTTTCCTTTGCGAATAAATGCAATACTCGCAGTTGTACCTGCTGTTGATGGCAGACCTGATGCTGTTCTAGGCCATTTTTCTGTACATAAAAAACATTTTTTTGTTGAAACAAGATAATGAAAATTATAATAATGGCTATTCCATTTTAGATAAAAGCAATTTTTTGTGATCTTTTTTGCTTCACTATAATGAATTTTGTATATTTTGCTAAAATATTAGTTTCTTATTGTATGATTATTGTCCATGAGTTATCAACCAAATTTGAATTTAATATATGAAAAATAAAATTAATCATAAATATAATGAATATAGATAATTTTTGTAAAAATACTAAGTAAACCACTCTTGCAACTAAATAAAGATTTTCATCATGCATGACTAAAAATGTATTTCTTTACATAACATATTTTATTATTAACAATTTCATAGACTAAAAATTTTAACTTTTAATCTTTTTTATAAACATAATATTTATTTATTTACCGCAAAAATGGAGCTATCAATTATGTAACCAAAATGACAACAAAAACTTTAATATTAAAACATCAAAGATTAAAATAAAGAAATACCAAAAATTTTAAAAATTGCAATTTATTGTTAATTCTTATATAAAATCGAACCTAGCCAACAAACATCGAACAGGTAAAAGAAATAAAAAAACAAAATGCTAAACCAAATTTGAAAGTTCCCGCTAAGAAACGAGTCGAACGCGGAACACTCGTCCGCCATATCTCCAGTTACATAACCTAAATATTCCTAACCTCGGCCTCTCTCTTCACATTCCGTCTCTCTCGCTCGGTTGTAGCCGCGTAGCACACCCGACAGAGACGGACTTATGTGCGCAACACGTTGGCCAGACGGAGAGAAGAGTCGCCTATACATATATATATCTATAATAAAACTCGATCACATCTCCCCGTCTGGTGGGGATAGAAAATACGCGGGACGAATCCGTTTTCCTGTCCCACATTATGACTTTTTGACTCTCAAACTCACAACAATAACAACGAAATTCCCATTTAGACTTGGCAAGACAGTAACGCGAAGTCGAGCAAAATAAAGGGACGATTCTGGAAAAACGGTATAGACACTGTCAGTACTCACCGAGCTCGCGCCACATCGCATAATGTGTGTTGACGTATCCGTCGCGGATGGCTTTAAGCACGTCCTCGTCATTGTCGCTCCAAAAGTTCTTCTGCTTGACGATTATGTCCATGAGGTTCTCCTTGGCAAATGTGGCAGCCTCACCGCCACCGTGGCCGTCGAATATACCGAAGAAGGCGTACTCGAGCTCCCGATCGTTGGACGACTGCTGGTAGGCCACGCTGAACATGTCCTCCATGTATTTGCGGCCGCCCTGATTGCAGTGGCCCGTCACCCGCAGATTTACCCCAATTTTCAGTGGCATTTTGCTTTTATTACACGGCTCGCTCCTCTTTCTAACCTCGAAAAATCTCTACGTGCCCTTCCCTCTGTTGGTCTTCTCTGATCTCTCTCGCTCACTCACCCGCATATACTCTCTCTCTCTCTCTCTCTCTCACCGCTCACGTATATGCTCCTCTCAGACACATATATGTATATACACGGCTGTGCACAGTGCAAAGGGGAAACACGATCGACACAAGACGACGACGTCGACGACACTCGTGTCACTCCTTCGAGGGAGAGCGCCACTGCGCTCTTACGTAGGACGTGTCTCACAACTGCGCGGATCACCTCTCCGTCCTCTTACTTCTTCCTTCCTCTCCTTCAGCCTCTTTGTATATTTTTTCCTTCTTCTCTCGGTCCCTCAGTATGGACGTTGTACGTCACGCATATACACCAGTGCTTCCACTCACATACATATATGCGGGCGTGTACATACACTGCAACATGCCTCCGGTGGAAGCCTCGCATTCACTGAAAAAGTATATACTCCTCTGCCTTTCTCGTGCTCGATTCGTGCATCTCTCTCTCTCTCTCTCTCAGTGAGTGCGCGCGCACGCACGGTCTGTATAGCGGATTGGAGGGGTGAGCTGCGAGACGGAGAGAGAGAAAGAGAACAAAGTCGTCGAAGCGCAAGTTTCGTGTATTTTGCTCGAGTCCGAGTCCCGAGGCTGTGTCTGAATTTGCGAGCACTTGCATGCGTTCACTCATTTTCAGACTCGCTCTTTAAAGTTTTGTACCAACCAAGTCGATTTTTAATTGATTAGTATTTGTCGGCGGATCAATCCAATGCATTTTCCCGATACTGTTCTGGTTGTGTCATATCATGTATGAAAATATATTGTGTTTTCGACAGCTGATCTCTGAACATAATTTAGAGCTATAAGTAAAAATTTTACGTAAGATCCGGAAGAATTGTTTTATTTTTGTTTCATAACAATAACAAGAAATAAATACTTGCTTGTTATTAAATATTTATCCTCCGCAGTTCGTAGAAATTATTGTCACATGTGTGCATTGTTCCTAATCTTGCACTTGTTGACAAGCCCCGATAGTAGTAAAAAGCAAGAAAATAAAGCAGAATAAAATTATCATTTATGAATTGTTAATGAATTTAGAAATAGGATATTTTCAATTCATGCACTCGCCAAAAGAACCTTTGCTTTGGGCTCTTACACGTGCCAACTCAAATGAAATATGAAAATCTTAAAATATATATCGAATCTACAGAGATACAAATGTAGGTGTAGCTTCAGACCTCAAGCGGGTGCATATGTACGCGAGTATGTAACGTCGATGGAGGCAGCAATGGCTGCGCGAGTTGAAGCGAGAAAGAGAAATGGAATAGGAAGTGAAAAGAAAGGAGATGGAGCGATAAATGTATATTTCGTTGGCACTTGAAATAAAACGCTGTTTAAACATTCGATCGTTGTTAACAATTCATGCATTGATTCGAATACTGTTTTATACAGTAGTTTTATATGGATGAGAACATTTTTTTAGTGTTTATTATTTAAAATGACGATTTAGCTTTGATTGTTTTGAAATTATTCAATTTTAAATGCCGAGGCGGGCCCCGTATTCCAAGTGTCACGCAGTGGCGTAGAGATGCAGGGAGAAAGAGAATGACGTTGTAGCGGCATATTGGGATGCAACGAGTGCGACGAAGAGGGAAAGAGTAAGGAGGTCAGCGATTATCCCTCGCAGTCACACGCACTGCTCGCCAGGTAAGTCTGTCTCGCTTCTTTTACGATTTTCCAACCGTCTCTCTCGCGCGAGCTGCATGTACATGTACACACACGCACGAACGATTGTAATTTTTCCCCGGACGTTTCGTCTTGCTCTCCCTCTATTCCCCACTTTTTTTCTCCAATTTTTGTCACCAGGAATGCATTACATACACTTTCGACTATTGAAACAGGTGGATTCTGTCGTACGGTCGGGCGTGTGTTTGTTTGTTGTGTCTGCTGATTTTTTTTGCTCCGGTTTTTGTTTTGGTCACTATCATACTTATGGCTATTTTCTCTGGATTGTACATGATCGTGACATTGTATTTTCGCGATGGGTGAAAGTTATGTATACTTACTTGCGTTTATTGTGCTGACAACTCGTGTTTGATAAACAATATGGTAAAAGTCCATGTGCATCCCGAATTTCATTGCCGTATGTGCATAACGAGTGTTTTTCAATACTTGGCTAATTTGATGATATTTTTTTTTACTGTTAAAGAGTACAACAAATATAAACATATAACCAATTCCCAACAGCAATATATAGCAAATTATCATATGCAAAATATCCCGGAAGACAAACAAACATATATTTCTCAATGCACCAGTATACAGAAGCGAATGGAGCATATAAGGTGTACTTAATTCGTATTTCAAATGAGAATTTTCTCTCCTTCATTGCCTATTATATACACCACGTGGGTCCGTCCGTGCAAAAGAGCGCGAGATCTAATATCACGAGGAATGCGTGCATGCATATAGAGCGGGCAGCCTATGCTTTTTTTATCATCACTATCTCGCGCGTGCTCATCATGGCTCCTTTTATTTACTCTCCTTTACACTGAGAAGAGCCAGACGATCGCAGTACTTTGTATACATACTTGCAACAAAAAAGTACTTCAGAAAAGATTTGAAAAAAGTGTGTAAGATGGGAAAGCACGGTGGAAAAGTGTGAGGGGGGGGGGTCGAGTGATAGCGATAAAAAAAGAGGGAATTTCGATTTGAAAATATACGCTGTCAGCGCTGACGAAGTGGGAAAGAATAGGCGGCTAAGGCGAGCTGTGATGTAAGCAGTGTATATAAGATACATGTGCAACGCATGCGCGTTGAAAATTTGAAAGCACTAGCTTATACATGCATACATACAGCTTAGACCTTAGTCCATCAACAATTCAACATACGATACATTATACCTTCCGTGGTAAAAAAAATTGTTTTGGTATTTGAAATATCGGTTAAGTTATTTTTTTGTTTACTACTAATATAAGAAATTCATGTAAAAAAGTTACAAGTGTTAATAATGTATTTTGCAATTTCACTTCATACATAAGATGAGCTAATGGAAACGAGGAGGAAATGCTCTTTCTGCTAAAATTGTTGATTAGCGCTTGGCGCATGCATTGAATGAATAGTATAACTAATACAGAAACAATAAATAAAACACAAGGTATTTTACCGTTTATCTCTTATAAAACAGTTTTTATTTCTTATAATAGTTGCAGTTTTGTTTGTGGGTGGTAACTAAGCACAATATGCTCGCCGGTACCCTTGTGGTTTTTTACCGCGTATAAGTATAGTCTTGGCATATAATCATATCTTGATGTAATTGTTTTATAAATCAAATCAATTCGCATGTATAAAAAGAAAGACGAATTTTCGCTTCTACTAATAAGATTATCACTTTCATTTAGATATTGTAGCTACAGGAAGCATCTAACCAGCTTATACAATTTCGTGTCTAACAAAGGGCTGCTTGTCGCTTTACTAATGCGCCCAGTAGGTAACTGGGGCTTTTATTTCTTTTTTTTTTATATTTTTTTATTAAGTGTTAATCATTTTTTCGATATTCTCCATTTTGCTAAATTTTATTTTGTCATATTTATCATGTAAGGGACTTTAAGTGGCTATTTAAATTTTTAAATAATTCATCAACACAATTAAGTAGATACGAAATACACTTTGGCTAATGGACGATCGATACATCCAATTTCTGTTTAAACAACTTTTTATTTGATTTTTACAAATTTTTACGTGATGTAACAATAGTATATAGGTAAAGTATAATATCACTAGAAGAAAGTGTCACGATTTCGCACAATAAATGTCAATACGCTCCATGCGTAATAAACAAGGGTGATACTTAATTAAATTTTTTATATTTTGAAAAACGAAAAATGCAACAAATTTATTTTACGTAAAAAAAAATAAATCCAAAATCTCAAATATGAAGTAATATCTGTGGCGGCTTTCAACGCTCTAACATTCGCAACTTGTAGCACTTGCACACGGAAAACAGATGATAGCGCCATCTCTCTCGGATATTACAACGCGAGAAACAGCATTTCTCCCATCTCTGTCTCTTTTCCCCTCCATCTTTCTCCCCATTTGACCCCCATCTCGCATTCTCCCACCGTTGTTCTCTTTCTCTTTCCTTCTCATATATATATATATAAACGCGGCGGAAACTTTCACGAGAAAGCCTCAGGTGCATGAATCCTCTCCTCGAAAAAAACCCCTGAAGTCATGCCTGATTTTATTTTTACGCAAACACACCGCTCAAATCCCTTTCTTCTTTTTCAGATATCTTTACTTCTCTTGCCTCGCCTTGCGAAACTATTTTTTCTCAGTAAACTTAATAATATTATATCTTACCGCGTTTTCTTATCGACATTTAAATAAGTACATTGTATTTTCAAAATTACGCGAACCCTTTAAAGGAAAAGCCATCGAAAACCATGGAATAATTATACTTCGAAAAATGATGATGGAAATTTACTCAGCTGCCGTGTGCTCGTAACAGCCAGCCAACAACTCATCGATCGATATTTGATACACAATTTTCACGATACCGTTTGCGATCTAAATTACAGATTAGATTGAAAAAATTGTCGGCAATAGACATTAAAATAGGTTCGTATTCGCGCCTATTGGCTTCGACTCGCTTGGGAATTTCCGCGGAAGAAGGGAGGCTTAAGGAAATAACGAATGCCGTTCTCATTGGTCGAGACACTCGAGACGCAAACGTAGTTGGACTATACAATCTTGCTGTATAGTAGTGGAAAATTCCCAGCTCTCAATATGTCTTATATATATACATATATATCTCGTTGTTGTCCATTATGGAACGAGAGAACGGACGTTAAAGTGGGGATAGTCGTAGATTATGCAGCTTCTCCATTGAGGTTTGCAAGTACTGTCAAAATGGCGCTCGATTTTGTCAACGTTAAACATATGCTTTGAATCTACAATTAGTTGTATGAAAAATGTACTTTTTATTGTAAAAAATGAAAGGTAATTCTGTGCTTAAAAGATTCGCAAGAACTAACGCTATTGACAATCTCAAATATAAACTATATATTTATTCTGAAATACGAACGCGAACAGAGAACGCTTAAACTGTAAAATCTCCTTTACACTTTAGGTCGCACATACAATACGGTCTTATATGTTTTAAAATTTTAATACTTGTATAGACGCACAGTAAAATAATTTACTCGATTTACTGGATTTCTGTAATAACTTAAGCTACGTTCTGAAATAACTAGGTATTATTTAAAAATAATGGTTTATAATTTATACTTAATATACTTTATTGTGTTTATGAGAAAAATGATTGCGACTCCAAAAATAAGTATTTCGTCATATTATATCGATGTGAAAAAGAATTGCATATAGTTTTCGAAAATATATACGAGTATCATTGTAGAATGAGTATTTATTTCCCATTCTGATAATATTTATGTACACAGTTTTTTTTTTGTAATAAATAGTAGGATTCAGTTTTTTGAAACATTGTAATAAAATTGGGCACAGAAAAAAAAGGAAGCTGACGTGGAAGCCATGTTGGATTAGTCCTTCTCGAGTGCAGCGTGCTATTTCGATCGTTTTAGCTGCAACCAGCAGCTAATTTCAGAGCAAGAAAATGAAATTGGACCAGCGCAGCTATGTTCAGACATTACAGTTCCACCAATTCCTCTTTTCTTATGAATTTGTATAGGACTATGTCTAGATGTATATTTAAAAAACAATAATATACATTTATTTATAAGTAACTTAACAACAAGAAAATTTATAATTATTGCTAATATTATGAATATCCTATTTATTACACAGCAAGTCAGTCATATGTAATGTTATCAGAGAATTAGTAAATAATAAAGTTTAAAAATTTCTGAAATAATAACTTTAAGAAGCTGAACAGTAAATTATAATAACACTTTCAATAATTATAGAACAATATATATTTTTACTATCCAGTTAGTATAATTAGAAAAATAACGATTTTTCTCTACTAATAAATAAATTTGTATTTAATGCATTACATAAAAGAAATAATTAAGACCACACAATAGTCAGCATTAGTATTTTTTAAATTTCTGCTTTATGAAAAGAATGTTTTATTCCATATATTTACTTGAATTTAAGAAAATAAATGGTTAAAAGAATATTCACCATTAGTTAGATGATTTCTCCGAAATACTTAACTTTTTTACAGAAAATTAATGTTTATATTTAATTAATTCTTCAGCAAGATAAAGATTCATATTTTTTATTGCTCTATGAAATTTACAAGGTCCAGCTGTACCTAAAAACATAAAAAAATAAGAAAATCAATTTACTTGTAAATACATTGATTAAAGAATGTATAAAATATATCTTGTAACGTTAATCAATTTTATATTTAATTGATACAATAGTTTTTATAACGATACTATTTTAAGATCATTATAAAAAATGTACGTACCTTTAAAAATAACCTGGATTTTTAAAACTCATTTCAAATTTAATAGCGTAAATCACTTCTACGGTATTGCTTCCTGGTTACAATTTCAAAATATCTGATGCGCTTCTAGTAATATCTGGATGGTCCGGGTGAATGTAATGTCGATTAAAATCTTTGAACTGCTGATCTGCAATACACAATAAAAACAAAGTATCTATTGTATTCTTTAATCACCAAATAAATTTAATAAAACAAATTATGGTACTTATCTGAAGTAATTTCTTTTTGAAATACATTTTTTTTCTTTCCCTAACAGACCTTTCAAATTCCAGGGAATAGTTGAGTGCCATACACCTAGTCTTCGACTTTTTTATATTCTATTTATATTTAAATCATTGAAATTAGAAAATTATTAATAAAACAATAATCACAATTAATACAGGTATATGAACACATTTATCGATGTTTGGCTGACATTTTTAAAAATGTATGAAAACAGGAACTGATGGAACACGTCATGCATTTTAGTTCTGACTCGAGGCATCGCACAATCCGGTCACTCCGAAAAATTTCGTTTTCTAAGCTCTTCAGTGCTTACTTCAGTCGGCTTTGATTACAATAACACTCTTACTATATACTGCGCACGATTTCTGTTTTGCATCTTTCAGCGTAAATGAGTTCGGCCTCTTTCTAGACTAAAATACGACAGTAAGACGTAAGTATGCAAATGGAGCAAACAAGCGAACCAGAATAGTTTAGCAAGTGAACTGCACTATGCCGCTGTCAGCAACATGTTCACACCCAATACCCGTTAATTAGCCGTCGTTTATCACAATCAAAAAAACATCCGCTGCAGCAGCAACTAAATATTATATACCGTTACATTGAATAATTATCGAGGAAACTGAGAAAAGAGACGAGAAGAGATGAATGCACTTGACGTTCAGTTGAATAACGCATGCACGTGTGTGTATCCGACTATATGTGCAAAGTGTCATGACGTCATAAGACTTTGAAGAGCAGTGAATTTCCCGTGTGCACCTTAATGCTACGCTCAAACATGACGTGAGAAGACTTTGGGCGAGATTATCTTTCGTCGCAGAGAAAATTCAGAGAGAAGTCGAGTGAGAGTGCATCACAGCGTGTATAGAGTGCGAACTATAAACCTAACCTTGCAGTGCACGTTTGCGCGCATCAGACGACGAGCCGTTCCCCAGTGGCGGCAAATTCAAATTCAAACATGTCGGAGAGCTTTATAAAGCACGACGTGCAAGAGGATATCAAAGAGACGCAAAAATTCATCGGGGAATTTATCGGTATATATCAGTTGAATCCATGTCTGTGGAAGTACAGCTGCAAGGATTATCGCAATCGTCGCGTGAAGGACGAAGCTTATGGGAAGCTGGTTGATAAGATGCGCGAAATCGATCCGCGCGCTGATAAGAACAGCGTGCTGAGGAAGATCAATGCTTTGAGGACGGCTTTTCGACGGGAATACAAAAAAGTGCGTCGAACCAAGGCTTGTCTGAAGCTCGGCATCGACGAAAACTTTCAGCCGAAGAAGAACGTGCCCTCGTTGTGGTATTTCGATCTATTGAAATTCGTTGTGGAACAGCAGGACGAGGTGGATGTCAAGAGCGACTCCGACGACGCGGATGAACCCGAGGATATAATTCCTGAACATTATGCCGAAGTCTTGGAGGATGACAAGATTGTGGATCATGGTGACGAGAATTGCATGGAGTTTCTTGATGATACGGTTGGTTTTTTGTTTGTCAGATTAAAGCTGGATTGATGGGTGATTTTGTGCTAAGTCATTTGATGGATTACGAGGAAAAGATTAGAGTTGATCTGTCTTCATTTTGTACTGAATATTCGTTAGGGATGTGGCATACAACTAATTCGCCCTTTAGAATTCATTATCTTGTATCGATAAACGAGAAATAGATTTTTTATATTTAATTTGATTAAATCATTTTTTAAATGATAATTGAAACAGTAGATTACGAAGTAGTTTAAAACGGTTGAAAAGTAATTGGGAAGAATTCGCGAAATAATGAAAATTCTAAAATGCATAGATCAAATTATAAGTAACCATTTAAAAAATCGATTTGCGAAAGTTATTATTATTTTACAAGAAATTTTTTTTCTGAATATTCCTAAATTAAATAAGTTCAGAATATTCACAAATGACAAAAAGTGAAGAAAGAATTGAATCATTACTTACATCTTTTTCCACCCCATTTATTTTGGATTTCATTCTCCAAACATTGAAAATCTTTTCGAATAAATACTTAAATTTTCTTCATGTTACACATTAGAATTATTCGTGCAATTGTAAAAAAAAATTGTGTACTTATTTTAGAACGTGTGTACTGAATTTTTCAACGTTCTTCATATACGTCTTGCATTACACTCCTGACCTTTTTTACCTAATAAGGCCGACTTGAAACGCTCATAATGCTAAAATTATTTCTGCCGCATCTTTTGCACTCTTTAAATTCCAACCATAAGCCCAGGAAATTATTTTTCGTGCTAAATTGTACACCCGAAAAGAAGACCCACTAAACATGCAGACACGTTTTAAAAATAAAATATTTAATTTTCCGGGTGATTGGAGGCGTTGAACAGCTATATTTTATGAGTACAGCACAACACGCAGGAGTTGGAATTTAATATAACGAGAAATTTTTCAGTGAAATGACGACATACGCTACTACATGAAATATATAAAAATGAGAATACTCGTGAAGGAATGCCGCTTTTTGAACTGCATCCTGTACAAATTCTAAAATTTTTTGCTATACTATATTAAGTTTTCGAATTTACTGAATATATATATATATATGAATGATATTACTATTTTTCCACGTTTTTCTGAACCAATCTTATCGATTATTCCTTTTTCGAATACTCGTATAGAACTTGTCTGTAGAATAAGTATAGGTGCGTAATTTCACGAGTGGGGACAAACTAGGGGATTTAAAACATAAATATTCCTACCCAATCTACCCAACCCAAACCCTACCCAAAATATATATATAATTTATGTAGTAATTATAAATCATTCGGATTGGGTAGGAATATTTATGTTTTAAATCCCCTAGTTTGTCCCCACTCGTGAAATTACGCACCTCTAGTTATTCTACAGACAAGTTCTATACGAGTATTCGAAAAAGGAATAATCGATAAGATTGGTTCAGAAAAACGTGGAAAAATAGTAATATCATTCATTAGTCCAGGTAATTTAAATTAGTTTCTTTTTCCTATTCGAACCAAGCAGCTACGGTAAATAAATCCAATTATTAAGTCAAAGGGTGCGGCCAGGTATTTAGACAATTCGCTTCGTATTGGAACTGTCTGAATTCCAACAACGCGAATAATTAATTCCAGTCCGTCGAAGATACTAAATGTGAAAAAACGTGACAATTCAATCATTGCGCCAGGAAAAAATGAATTTTATTATTAGATTCCGGTATTTCAAAAAGAAAAAAAAAATAATTATTTATATTTTAGTAACACAATTAAATTTTTCCGATATGTCTGAAGTACCAAACTCTTCATACTATTTTATTGCCATTGAATGGTAACATATATATTTTCAAATGGTGCTATAGCTGTGTAATATCCCTTATGGAGGCGGCAGTCGCGCCGTCAAATAATCAACACATACCACTGCACCCAGCTTCAAAGCAGGTTACATTGAGGCGCGTCGATCGTAGATCAGCCCTCCCGCCACAAAAAAAACCACACCCTATAACACACTAATCTTTTTAATGCATTGAACAGCCCTGTTGTCTCATTCCTCGATGCTAACGACCTTTAGGACAAAAGGAAAAAATACGGGAAAGCGGAGTGCCGGTACTTTTATCATCTTTTCTTAATGCGCATCAAGTTTAATATAATTAAGTTTTTAAATTAAATCAACTCAAAACCGTTTAATGCTTTTTTTTCATAGTAAAATAGGTTAGTTTCTCCGTTTAACCGTAATAGAAATTTATTTTAAAATTTTGTATAATTTCACTTAAATTTATTCTGTATTGTGTTTCTCATAAAATAAGTTTTAATAGCAGAAACAGTATTAACTGCTTGATAGTTAATTCGATCTATTAAACCTGAAAATGATGTCTCAACTCACAAACCACGTGTAATTGAAGAGAAATTGTGAAGCATATTTTAAGATATAATTATTATTTTAAAGTTAACTTAAATTCAATTTGACGGCACATAAATTTTAGCCAATGTATCTGTATATCTCTTCCAGAACACTTATCTTTTTCTCATCCAACAAATCCATCAAATGTAACCATCACACATTTAAAGACCAAAACGAAGAAAATCTATTTTTGTATTTTCAGCCAACGATTAATCCTCCAATGATCAAGGTGGAGCCACTTTCGCCCCTTAACTGTTCACCAGCCTCATCGATCAACATTTCATCAGATTCAGCGTTGAACTTGGAAATCAACTCTGTCTATTCCGAGAAGAACAGCATTCCTATGATAAGCAACTGTGCGAGACGCGAAGAAGCTGCAAGTATCCAAGAACCACCAGCACCAGCACTGCCTCGACAGACTTCGCAGACTTCACTGACTTCACTGGCTCCACTGGTTCAGCTGTCTACACTGACGAGGGCCAAGAGGCCACAATCTGTGCTGATACAGGAACCTGACCATGCCGATCTGGATCGTTTTGGGGATTACGTGGCCACGAAGTTGAAGAGGTCGTCGAGGAAGCAGAGTATCATTGCTGAGAAGGTAATCGCCGAAGTACTCATGAGGGCGAATCTGGGCACACTCGAGGAAACGACTATGCTTACGGATGTGAAACTGCCGCTGACGCGTCTTTAGGCTGTGCTTCGCTTCGTTAGACTCTGTTATTAGAGTTTGTTGAAACGCGGAAGTAGTATTATGCAGAGAGACTGAAATGTGAGGAATGACTGCGTTTATTATGTTGTTTGAGAGAAGATGATGCTTGTATACTTCAGATGAGGAAGTATTATTTTATAGATTATAAGTTAGCCTCGTTTTTATTAGATTTAATTACAAGTTAAAGGTACACTGTATCTGTATAAAGTTATCACTTGATAACATTAAAAATTTGTTAAAATCACTTTTAAATACGTATCTGTATAAATACTTCACCTAAAAAAGTGATTTTAACAAATTTTTAAGGTTATCAAGTTATTATATACATCGATATATACTGTTATGCGTCAGGTAGCCTTGTTACTAATCAAGTGTTAATCAAAATGTGTTATTCGTTTTTTTTATAAGCCATCGTTTATATCTTTCATATAAACTATTGAATCGTTGTTATTTTTATCCATAGCTTACGATTTCTTGACAGAAAATAATGTATTACTACTTGGATATAATGGAATGATCTATTTAATTAAGAGGAGCCGAAAAATTGGTTACACGTACAAGGATTTCTAACTTTGAACGAAATAATAGACATTCATATTATACGTTTTAAAATTATATCTTCGGTTTCTCGATGCCATTTCTCATGTCTTGAAAATATGAGAAAACGAGATAAACTTCTAGTGAAAAAATGACTTCAATTCCTTCCAGGAATATTCAGTGATTTTACATTGTCGACGAATAGTATTTGTCAATTACGTGATTATTTATTTTAATTATTATAGGAGCCTCATACATTTTATATTTTTTTATATCGATTCTTTTTGATATATAATTATCCCGGTACTTGCCAAACATTCGAACATGCGAATTGAAAATACAAGAAATATGTACTTCAACGTTCCTATTATTTAGCGACAATTTGTTTTTAGTTTTTATGATTAAATAAAAAAATTATTCCCTAAGTTATGCATATTCTACAGTGCGAGAAGATAGAAAAAACGATTATACGCACATAAATAACAATGCGTAGCGCGAAACAATTGTACGTTATAGTGGATCGAATGCGATAACACCATTGAGCGATATTTTATACGAGATTCCAACGAAATTGTATGTGTATATATATATACATATATAATAATAATAAAAAAGGATTGATAAAATATAAATCAAGCAGTCGTTTCGATAAGCCCCCAATCACTAAAACCGTTTTCATTTCCCATTCCTCTTCCACCGCCACCAGTTCGACATCCAGCAGCAGTAGCAGCAGCAGCCACACTCTCCCCTTCTCTCTCGTAGAATCTATCTTCATCCCCTACTTCTCTCTCTCTCTCTCTCTCTCTCTCTCTCTCTCTCTCTCTCTCTCTCTCTCTCTCTCTCTCTCTCTCGCTTCTCCTTCGCTCCCTTTTTCGCATTAAAACATCCGACGCCGCCGTCGCGCGCCTCCTATCAACGCCCGTAAATATAGCATTGATTCCTTCGCTCTCTCTACGCTCGATACATCCGCATTTTTCATGCTAGAAATTTTAGAAAAATCTGCGGATGCTGCCGGTGGTTATACGCGGAGAAAAATGAGCTCTGGCGTATGCTTATCCTGCTTAGGAAATCGGGATCGATCTGCTCGAGTGGTTGAACATGTGTGTATACGCGTTCAGCTACAAAGTTGATAAGGATTAGTTTTGAATGCAATATTTTTTCATTTTTAGTGGATCGATGTATTGCTGTAATATCAATTTGATTTGTTAAAATTATTTATGTTTAGAATAAATTTTATCTGTAACTTTCATTTATTGCATATATTCATGTAAAATATTTAATGATAAGTATATGTAATATTTTTTTCTGTCGGTTATCAAAGTGATTTCCATTCTGAACTATTGCAATATAACCTCAAATAATACTCTAAACTCATTAAAGTTTTATTTTATCGATTCCAGTTGTTAAAACGTATAAGACTAAGTGCTAACAATTAAGGAACTATTATCTACTTCCCCTAAGGATTCCTTATTTGCTTTAGCTTCAGCTCCTCTTAAGATAGTAATTACTATGTTTCCCCTCCTCAATCTTCCATTCTTTATTTAGCTTTTAATTCCCGATCAATTGTAAATTAAATTATTTAAAATTTAACATTTTAATCGACATTCTCAATTATTTTATTTTGTAAAACAAATACAGATTAAACAATATGCTACTGTTTATTGCTAATACAGTATTTCAATATTAAATGAAAGTAAATTGCCGATCGGAATATTTATATGTTCGTTTAAAGAACCATCAGTTTACGCTATACAAGAAGAAAGGATTTGTCACGATAAAAGAAAAGCCGGCATTGCATCATCTACGCAACCAGCCCGAAAACACGAAGGATGTCAGTGACGCATGCATAATTCAATCCCCAAATTCGTATCAAACGCTTCACAGTCTCATCTACTTATTTTCATCCCCGTAAATGCATAAATATTGCGAGCGTCGTTTCGAAGCCCCGGTTGCTCGATACTAGCTTTCGCACGCGTATGTGGGTGTTTGCGTGTGTATGCACAGTGTCTCTCTTCCTCTAGTCCTCTAGTCCGTTAACGCGTGCGCATTTGTCCTCCTCAACCCCTCTAAGAATCTCCTATGTATATATGTATAGAGTTATTCGACGAGTCAACGCGTGGCGCGGTTGCGTTTTGAAGCGAAGAGGGTGGATAGGAAGCCGGTGTGATAAATGAGCGTTTTTTTTTCTCTTTCTCTCTCTATCTCTCCTCTCTCCTTCTTTGTTTAACCACGAGGGACTTTTGATGTTAGGACGGGAGGTTGATGAACGTTTTGAGGCATGGAATGCTTTTGTTGGGCGAAATTTCGCCCCGGCGACTTCCGGAAACTTTTTTTTTGTCCCCTCCCTTTGTAGCAGTAGCTAAATTTTATTAATTAATCCGAGGTCTATACAGGTGGGACGTTTTTACTTGCTTTTGTAGTTTGGTGTTTCTTTTTTGTGATTTGAAAAGAATGTCGTTGTTGATGTTAGGGACAATGACCTTCGAAGGATCGTTGAAGGATTTGTTGGTTGATTGTAAGTTCTTTTATATTTAATTTGTTACTCGTTACTTGAATAGTACGAAAAATTTTCCGGAAGTAAGTGGATGAAAGTTCGATCCATTTATGAAAAATGCAGGAGGCTAAAGTCTGAAGAAGTCACATATATTTTCCGAGCTTCCAACTTTCGTTAAACGATTCTAACAACGAACAGACTTATTTGAAATTCTTATTTTTACGTCATACTGTTTCATAACTAATCAAATCACTGCATATTTTAAAATTAAATTTAAAAATTATTTTTTTGCACTGATTTTTTTTGCATACGTACATTAAAGTTGTCAAATATGTTTACTGTAAACCTGTTTAAATATTGTTATAAAAAGCGGTAAACCAAAAAGGGAATTTTATTTATTTTTTGGATAAATATTTTTCTTGTATTGTTATTAAAAAAGTTATTACCATGTTATCAGATCAATAGTATCTGGAACTTCATTTTCCCCGTAAAAGTCATTCATAATTTTATCACTTTTTTATGAGATTCTTTATGAGAACGAATTTCACATTCCAATAGATATCTATTATATTATAATGGATCACTGATTTCTAGATGCATGCATTTTATATCTGAGAAATAAAGAAGTGATTTGAAATTGTCAGTGACATTCGAATATCTAAGTGATTATTCTTCAAACTTTTATTACAGTAATTACTTTTAAATTAAAAGGTTTGTAAATAATTTAGTATTTGAAATTTGAAAAAAGTACATACGTATCACAAGCACAGCAAATACAAGATCTGAAAATCACCTTGTAAAGTTACGGCGTCCAATTTTCCTTTTTTCTGCATCGGAAAAGTGTACGTCAACTTCTTATTTTGCCCAAGAAACTTTTCACGCGTTGTTGGGGTGTCTGAAAAATTTGCGAATTGAATAAGTTTGTTGGGAAATGTCATAAATACTTGAAAAGTTTCTATTTTTACTTTCTACCGTACAGTGTAAGTTCAGGTAAATTTAGGCTCGATATTATGCCACCTTATGCCGAGTTCAACATTAGTAAAATATAGAAGAATTTGAATAAATAATTAAAGTATTTTATAAATTCAATGATTCAAATAATATTTGTAATAAATATACAAATGATATAACTAAATTTGAACTATAAAACGTAATTTAAATTACGACTCATATAAAGTCATTATATTTTTTATGAATTTACAATACTCTGTATTATAAAGATTTATTTTTAAAATACATTTTTCATGGGTCGTACGACAAATTCTTATTTTTTAATGAATATTTAAACTCTGAAATACTTAAAAAGAATTTCATAGTTTGACTGGAAATATCAGTAGCATTTGAAATATGTATGACCAACGATTTAATCAATGCGAGTTTGACAATGAAAAGTAAAACAGTTTTGCTACATCATAAGCTTTACAGAGTATCAAATAACACCTTTTACTCAATTTTCAAATAGTTCATGCCGTTAGTAACATACATGAACCTGAAACCAGTGCTCAAAACTTTTTGTCGACCTGTAGAAATCAAAGTTTATTTTGGAAACGTAGTTCAAATTTTATTTTATTTTTAAATACAACTTAATTTAAATTTAAAACTTAATGGCTGCGCTGCGCAATTTATTAAAAACATATTAAAAGCCGTGACATCGAAATTTCCGCGTATATTTTAAGTATAAAACGGTGACATTTTTGTGAGGTTAGTATTAATTCTCTATATATTCGTTAGAGGTGTCCATAATACCCCAAAAATGACTTTTATAATTTAGGAATAAATAAATATATTTGCGATAAGAAAAATATCATACATAATAGGATTGTTCACATTTCAATTCGTAACAAGTACGAATTAATGATATTTTCTTAATTTATTTTTCGATTAAAAGAGAATGTAATATTTTTTTTGTCCTGTGTTTTTAGTGGTACTTTATTTACAATAGATTATTTTGTCAATATGAAGACTTTTTTTAACAGATGAGTTGACGCTATCGTTCCAGCTTGTTATTGCAAAAGCAAGTAAAAAAGAACTCGATCGTCAGAGAACCTATGAATACTTTTTTATTTTTTAAATAATCAAGGTTTTCATATTCTATACAGGGAGAACAATACCCTGACTTCCCTTACTTTTATTTCTAATATCTAATTTCTAAATAATAATGAACAATTTAAAAAAAAAGCAACTTAGCGTTTTTGTAATTAAAACATACAACTACTACTGAATCGTAATATTGATACAAAAATGTGATATTTATATAAGCCGCCAAAGCATGCAGCACAACAGTAAAAGCATGGTAGCAAAACTTTGAAAACGTCTTCCGTATATCTTCTGAAAAAGGGAATTCCGTCTGTTTCTACTGGCATCAGTAGAAACGGCCAAACTACAAAAAGCCACGATCATCACCTCTCGCCGCAAGCTCAACTTCTACTCAATCATTTATCAAAACTCGTAACCTCGCGATTCATCAACAATCCTCCCCCTTATAAACACCGTTCCACGCGCGTGTAGACGAAAAATCGCACGAATTCCCTGCGGCCCGTACGATCCTTAATTTTTTTCCTATACAGTGGCACTCAAAAAAACCGAAACGCCTCACACGCACTCGAAGTTAAAATGCCTGGAATTCCTACAGCGCACGCAGAGCGCCTCTTCTAGGCACTCCCCAAACCGAACATTTGAAACAAACTGCGCCAAGTCTCGCCTAAAAAAAAAAAGAGAAAGTAAAGGAGTACAGGTAGAGAGAAAAGAGCAGTGGCGTGTCGCACGCAAGGATAGCCCATTGAGAGCCTCCGGAGGCTC
Organism: Megastigmus stigmatizans; assembly: GCA_900490015.1. Classification (NCBI taxonomy): domain Eukaryota; kingdom Metazoa; phylum Arthropoda; class Insecta; order Hymenoptera; family Megastigmidae; genus Megastigmus; species Megastigmus stigmatizans. The sequence goes on along the minus strand of UELV01142949.1, from coordinate 17,153 downwards.
GTCTATGAGAAAAAATCGAGTCGCCGCGAGGAGGAAAGCTAAAAATCCTGGATGTGCCTTCTCTTTCTCTCTCTCTCTGCTTCGGGGCTCTCAAAAACTTAACCAATTCAGCGGGCGAAACTTTCCCGGCATCTCTCCTACTTGCGCACACATCCACGTACATACATACATATATATATATATACAGACACCGGTGTCTCGATTCAACTACTGCGCAAGTGCACGCAGGGGAATATATATATGTACATACACACAATTGCAGCATCTCTCGCGCACATTTACCCTCTGTACGCATAGCCGTGTGCACGGAGATGCGGAAGAGCGAGAGAGAAAGAGAGAGGGAGGGAGGCGCCGGCACATAGGAGAGCAGTCGACTGCTGCTGCTGCTAGTGCCGCTGCCAGTGCTCGCCGAGGCGTAATCGGAACTCGACCTGTAATAGTATTGATGAGACAGAGCGAGATGGAGCTATAGCCAGAGACTGAGAGAGAGAAGAGGGGAGAAGAGCCGACGACGAGAGGAGGGAGGGAGAGCCGCGCACACACACACTCATACTCGGAGAGAGAGAGAGAGAGACAGTTGCACCCTCGCCGTCGACGACACACGGCGCTGCGTCGATCCTTGCAGTCGCGATTACGCTGCCACTGGCGCTGCACGCCCGACCATCAGCTCTCAGCTTATATATATACGCTCGCGGCTCGTTTCCTCCTCTTCTTCTTCTTCTTCTTCCCTTGTTTATTATTCAACCGACACTTCCTCTCTTTCTCCGGCGTGTGAATATACATATAGAAGTAGATTCTTTCCGCGAGTTTCTCGCTCGTCGCGCGATGGTGCAGAGTGAAGCGGACGAACGAGGCGGAAGGAGGGACTCGAGGAGCCGGCGAGATTTCTCCTGTGAGTATATATACACTTTATACCTATACGTATATCGTAGAGGAAAACGTAGAGGAGGAGATAGAGGGAGAGGAAAAAACGCCGGCTATTGCGTGTATATAGTAGTCGCGCTTGTACTATATACCGCATACGACAAAATGCACTTTTCCTCTTTTAATTATTTTTTTTTTCGTTCGGCGGTTAGCGGTTGTTGTTGATGGCGCGGAGTGTTTTGTGTGTGTGCGCGCGCGAGAGTTGGTAAACAAACGGGCGCGACGTTGAAATTGGGCTTTTTTCGCCGAGAGTGAGTGAGAGAGAGAGAGAGAGAGAGAGAGAGAGTAGTTAAGTGGGGGAGAAAGCTCGGCGAAACGCTGCCGCAGACAGCGTGGCTTCTGGTTAAAGGACGTGGCTTGCGTACAGTGCCGGAGCTCTACACTCTAACGGTGTCTTAAGCGACTTGCAATTTATTTTCCTTTTGAGGTATGCCGACCCTCTGAGACTCGACGGATTTTTGAATCTTTATTTTTTGTACATAATCGGATTGTATAACAATACAAAATCTGGATTATCTACAGAAATGCAAAGGCAGAACTTTATTCATAAAGCACGTTTTTTTTCCCGGTTAGAAACAGCCAGACTTGGCAAATCTAGATAAACACACTACCGCTATATCGGCGCACACAACTGGTCGAAAACTCGTTTCGAATCCTAACCTCAAAGGCCCAATAATTCATCCCTCGTGTACATACACTGATACACACGTACACCGCAGCGCGTGTAAAGCTGAATCGGCAAGAAGTTAATATCACGCAAGAGAGGCTGAACGATAAAGCTAATGCTCGTGCATATAATAGGCGAAGCAGTAGCAGTAGCAGCGGTAGTGAAATTGGATGTTTCAGTCAGCGAGAGACGCCGGATGCAGAAAAGCCACTCGGCGCGCGCTTTCGATTAAAGGGTGCCACTGTCGCTGCTGCTGATGCTACGGTCCTCTCCTTCTCCCCTTGTGTATATGCATATATCGCGTTGAGCTATTGTCAAATCGCGCTCGGATAATATTGGAATTTATAATGCCGCGGAGCAAATGGAAAATCGGACGTTGACGTATAGGATACAAGTGTGTGTCGAAGCTGAGACTCTTTCGTTGTACACGGAGTTGCCGAGGTTGCGTAATGGTGCTCGTGTGCTAATGCATGCTAATGTTTCGGTGCAATTACGAAGATGAATCGAAATAACGGAATTTATACTATTTAAACGGATTTGTCTTTGATTCGGTGTTGTATGACAAAATTTCTTCCACGTAAACGTGCGGTTTTTATTAATATTCGTCGCGTGGTGGTTTGATCTGCGATTACACGTGTTGGCGATATCACAATGCGATGGGAACATCGTTTTATCTGCTTTGCCATTAGCATACAAATTTCGCGTTCAGGTATATATGATCGATAGCGAGAAGGAAAATTGCATACGGAACAAATGTCTCATCTATATTCATTTCGATGCTGTGGCGGAGTAGCGCAACGGTATAAAGCTAATCTTTAATGGAAAATTAAAAAAGATAGCTGCTTCGATCGTGTACAGTATACCTGCAGCAGCTGCCACCCCTTTCTCAAAGAGATTCCGCTTATCGTCACACACACACACGCGCGCGCGCGCGCAGCACACAATCTAACTGGAATCTCTACTCTATTCAAACGCAAAACCTTTCATATTATGCACATACCGATCTCCACCAACTCAAGCCGGAACACAAGTTTTTTTTTTATCTATACAAATATCTCTTGCGAATCGAGCGCAAAAGTGCATCTGCGAGCAGTGCACTAAATAAAGTCTGCGCTAAAACTATATACTCGCGGATACAAAAGGATGCGTCTCTCTTTCTTTTTTGTTGCGAATTGTAATCGTTGCGAAAATGTAGGAAAACAATGCGTTGGCTATATGTATATGGTATATATTCGTATGCATATACCGAGTGCGCAAGAGTCGGAGAGGGAAGCGCTTGATTATGTGGCGATGTGGCGTGTGCACGGGCACGTTTCCAGATACGTTTTGCTTGGTCTTTTTATTTTTTCACGGTTTCAGCGAAAAAACTGACGATGGCCGGGGCTAAGATGGATAGTGCTTTTTATATTGTGTTTTCCCCCCTTTTTTTTTGTTTCAATGCACGGGATCACGGTGACATTTTCGTTTCGAGTTTATCAGAGTGGTGAAATTTGTTATGCGTAATTTTAGTATGGTTTTGGGTTACGAAATGGAATTTGCGCCTCTAATGTTATGCATGATTTAATTACGTGTAACGTTCAAGCTTGAAATCGTGCAAATTTTCAACAATTTATTTTTGTAAACAATTTGCGTAATTGAGTTTGCGTAATATGATATTACACTTGTTTGAGCAGAATTTAATTAATGATATCGAGATTTACTAATTTGATAAGGGGCACAATATTAAAAATTTTTTGTAAAAAATAGTAGTTCTCTAAAAAGATTACTATTAAATTTTCCATAAAATATTATATAAAGAAATCTATATGTTTTTAAGCGGTTCGGATATACTCGGAATGCATATACTTGCATGTTATCATTGATCTTGCATCAGTATTTAAAATTATAAACTGAGGATTTTGCAATTCCGAACATTCTTCAATTCGAATAACATTACGCTTGTAAACCGTATCACATTTTCGATAATTGCATTTTGACATAATGAGAGAAATGTAGAGTTGAATGCGGAGCTGTCACGCAATTTAATCCCTCGATATTTTGTGCAACATTTCGATTAAAGGATTTATCGCTCGTTTAACCGGTCGATTGTTACAAGTAGTTTATCGCTAATATGCGTGAAGGATGCGAATTGAGGCGAGAAGCCAAGCTGCGAAAAATTAATGACTCAGTTATTTTCCCGTCTAGTCCAGCATACACAGATGTTCAAAATTTAAAATCTTCGATACACGAGAAAATGGCGATAATCGCTTTCATCGGTGTGATGCAAAATTCAAACGAATAGATACTAAAACTAGCCATGCCGCGTATAACAACAACGCGACCATAACACTTTTTTTCCCATTCTTCGCCAGAACACCGAACTCGCATCAAGCTCGACTATCTCGTCAAAAAAATACCCAGCTATACACAATTTCAATGCCTCAAACGAAATGCAAAAAAAAAACTCGCGTATATATCGCACAAAGCCTAGGCGAGAGAGCGATCCTCAACAATTCGTCCGGTTAATTTAGCTCTCTCGTGTATAAATACATCCCCCGACACGTACATATGGTATAACATTAAAGAGCGCGCGCAACAGCAAGTATAAAATTTCTCGGTGTGTGTTTCTACGGATATGCGAGTGTGTCTGTAGCCTCCTGATTAAAGGACACACGTGTACACACGGCTTTTATCCTCTCCACATTCGTGATTATACCCCCGGTATAATGTATCAGAAAGGGAAAAACTCTTCTTTTTTTTTCTACCTCCTTCGTCAAGGTGTGGAATGGAGATGTAAACGAAAACGTCGAATGTATATCTTGACTGGTGAGAGGTAACAATGCGCCGGCCGCTATATGCACAGGTTTCGATTATTTGCTTGGGTGTGTTGTTGTATATATATATGGGAGTAGAGAGTCGATGAACTTGTACAATAAGATCGGAGGGTATAATGGCTGTGCGGGTGGTAGTTTTAAAAGATACCGCGACCGATACGATATTACTCATTGTTGTGGGCTGGGGCGCCATTTAATAAAGAAACTTTTCGAATCTATGGATTTGCGAGTGGTTGTGTAAGTTTTAATCGAGTTTTTCGTTTACCGAGCTATTTCATTTTTTACAGAGGAAATTAATTAGGGATGCTTGTATAAAGTCATTATATTTATTGGCTTTTGATACGGTTGATACTAACGAGGGGCCAGAAGTCATCTTCTTTTTTTATATCTAGAAAGGTATGAGCTGCGATTCAAAAGACTCGTAGACTTCTCCATCAAACTGTTAAAGTTTGCTGGCGAACGCATTATGATAAATAGTGTTGTACTTGGGGGAAATATTCGCTCGAATTCCTCAGGAGATGAAGTTTTCTGTAGAAGTGCGCCCCCTCGTTATTTCGTTTTTGTTGTCAGACGGATGTATTTATGCACAAGTTAATAAGCGTGATTTGTGAAAGAGTTGCGAATGATTTTTCTTTTTTTCTTTCACTTTGTGTTTCGTTTATTCAATTTTTTTCCATTTCGCTGAATAATTCTATTGTGAGGAATGGGAAAAAATTTGTTTGCCAACTGTAAACCGAAATTTGAAAGCTTTTTGACTTTTCACTATTGCTGTTAAACGACCCTCGTCAAATATAAAAATATTCCGTATACGCCTAGACAATTGATTTTTCAATTTTTTGTATAATATATAGACTATTGTTTATAGATGCTTAGTTTTAGAAATTTTTGCACTTACTCAAATAACAATTATGTAGCTTAATAAATTGCTGTCTACATTAATTTTGTTGCATTTCTAAATTAGAAAGTAATTATTATTTGTATAAGGCAATGGCGCGATTCTGATGAAAGGACAACATTGCATAATTCATAGATAGGCTGCTCAAAATAGAACCGTAAGCTCTTTGCAAGTACATAATGTGACCCTATCAATTCCATTCGAATGGTCCCAGCCGTTTGGCCGGAAATCAGGATTAAATTTACATGCGAACACCTGTCCATAGATGCGGGTCTATATACATATTTACATACACACATATACGCGGGGAATGTTATTTATTAGAAAATATGTACGTCGATCGCTTGCAATTTTTTCGCGATAGTGGAATAAACAAGTTTGTTTGATGGCAATTAAAAAACGATTCACTTAATATAGGGTAACTCGGAATGAAAATGACGTATCGCGAATACAAGTGAACGAGAATCCGAAAAATTTAATTGGTGATAGAAACTATATTGAAATTGAAATATATTTTTACTCTTCTAATTTTTCAAAATGGAAGCATTTCTATTTGAAAAAAAAACCTTACTACCTTTTAAAATTGATTATCTTGCGCATAAAACGATTTTTTGAGCAAAGCACGATTAATTATTATGTTGACCGATGAAATTCATCAGTCTCAATTAGACATTCCTTTAATTAATAGTAATATTCTCTCATAAATCCAAATTAACGAAGATAAAACGACCTTAAATTCACGCTGCATCGTATAGTCTCACAATACCTAATTGCCAGCAATTAATTACACCAAAGAAAAGAAAATCCCCGCTTAATTGCACTGTCTTTTTTATCTCCATAATCCGAAACACACCACCGTCAAAGCTAACGACCACTCGATAATCGCGTCCCAAAGAACATAAAAAGAAAAACAGGTCCCAGCCAATTACACTAAAGAGAGCCGCACACAGACACCGCTCTCATCTTTACATAACGAGGCCCGTCTCAACGACACGATCACCTCGCACCTCCAATAACAATTTCCCGTGTCGCCGATAAGCAGCAGCAGCGCCTCTTACACACACGCGATCTTGCCTTTATACTTACAGAAAAAAAAAGCACCACCGCCAGGGGCGTACCTGCACACACATACACACAGAGACACGCGTGGGGTACAAAGAGATCGGAAGCGGAAGACCGAGAGACGCCGCGTCCTCACAATGCGGGCGAGGCCGTCGGAGATGCTGGACTGCAGCGAGACTCGGGACCCGGTGTCCACCGCATGCCGAGGATCCACCACCAGCAGCAGCAGAGGGTTGACTTGTTTGTTGCCGGGTCGGCCTAACCTGCCTACGGCTCCTCTACTCTACTACCCTGTCGTGTGAGTATTTTTCCTCTCTATCTGTCTGTGTGTGCGTGTGGCTGAGAGTTACGACTTGGGTCTTTTGTACGCGCGTTACAGCGCTTTTATGCACTCGGGAGAAAATTCTTTGTCGTCGTCGCGGGGTGCGGGATTCGCGAGAGAGTTGTGCGATGCCAACACATTGCAACTGCCGATGCGTAGTTGGCCGGGAAGTTTTTTTCTTTATAGCGATGACAATTGTTAATTGTCAGACTTTCTATTTTCACTTTCCGATTATTCTTTTTGTTCTAAGCTGGGGAAGAAATTGTTTGTTGCGGAGATAGCGAGGAGTCTGTTTAAATTTAACACCATGATATTTCAGTAATATATTTTCTAACAATTTTAAATTTAATAGAACTTCAAAGTTTAGTATTTATGCAAATAATAAATGCCTTTCTTTGATAACAACATTCTAATCTTTGTTTACTACATGCAAGAGGGGATTAAACAATCGGTGATCATGTTTTCACTTGGCTCGTAATGAGGGTTGCAAAGATCGTTAGTTAAGGGAAGCATATTTTTTTGCAATTAAAACACAAAATACTAAGTGAAGAAAGGCCTTGTTCGTTAGTGCAACAAACCGTTTTTTTTTTCCTTACCCGCGTAGCCTCCGATCTCTTTCTCGTGCTTTTAAGTTTTATAAGGAGGAGCCATCCAAAGGATAAGTTTAAGTCGGGCTTACTTTTCGGTATAGCGACTTTTGCTCTCACTCTCGAATTTCCAGCGAAAAATACTGTTATCCGAAGTAAGACTGAAACAAAAGTGTTCGAGGCGCACAAAAATGTCGAAGTTTATTGAAAAAAAGGGGGAAAGAAGTGCACGTTAAGTAGTAAAGTTCTTGCTCGAGTCAGGCACGACCAGTAAACTCCAATCGCGATATTTCCAGGTTTTCTCTGGTGTAGCAGATATCGTAGCCGATATTTTTCAAATCTGTCCATTTTCTTTTTTTTACTATCCACTGATAAAGTGAACCGGTATTTTTTTTTTCGTTCTTTCGCAAGAGGGTTTTACGTTAAGAGCTTTATTAGTGCCGTCACGCGGTAATTTTATTCCGCGCAAAAAGTAATTTATACAAGCGATCGATTTCGTATCGCACCGCAGCTATTGTGTCTTACACTTTCATCGTAGGGATGGAATCCCGGGAATATTTAATCAAGTAGCTCACCTCGTTATTGTAAATAAGAGGAGTGCATTTTAATCTATTCTTGTTATTATAGACAGATATAATTCTGTAGTCTTGGTGTTAGTGTTGATAATTGGATTTTGTCTAGTTTTTTTTTATTGCACGTAATGCAGAGCAGCCGAAATTTTGTGCTTTTTCTAATTATGACGTACAAGCTTGTTAATGAAATATATTCATAATTTCATTGTCCCATTATTGAATATACTATTTTTAAAAATAAAAATGGAAGCTCTGCATTACGGTTAATTTTACAGTTAGTTAAAATATATATTTAGTGATAGGAACTTTAAATCAAAAACTTGTGCTGTGTGTGACATTTAGATATTTATACTTGTAGTGTTGTTGAAAATTTTACTCGCTAATTTTAGTGCTCTAGATTGGTTTTATAAGAAAATTTGTCTAAAATGTGTATTAAGGAGGAATTATCTGAAAATTAATTATTACAAATTTTAGCATGAAATATTTTAGCATACGATTATTATCGAACGAATTCAATTAATTCCTCCACAACACTATTTTTAACTCCACTCCAATCGAGTACATCCAAAACATTTCATCAACCCGTATTTTATATGCTATAAAGAACAATAATCGTAAAGCGAACGTAAGCTCGCGCACGAAATATACCATGCAACGCGAGCTTCAATTTTTTTTCCCTAACTATCCAAATCGCCGTGTACTCGTCGATTCGTATACATTCGATGTATATAATGGAGTCCAGTGCCGGGAACTTCTCAAAGTCCGCCCGTAAACAAACAGCCCCTTCAACTCAAACATAAACGTCCGGATCCGTGGGAGAGCTTACGCGAAAATCGGCGCTAAAAAGGTGCTGCGTTAAAAGATGTAAAGCCGAAAGTTGAGCGCACTAAAACACTGCGGGGGCCTTTGTTATAGCCGATTAAATTTCATTGGGGGCAAAGCTTGGCTCTGCCGGGTAGTTGTGCACGAAAAACTTTTGCGTAGTGAAAAAAAAAAAAAAGAAACGGAAAACGAGCTGCGCAGTAAATTTTTATGAAATTATCGTCGAGCGCGTCGTGAAATTTGCGCGAAATATTTGCGCTCGTCAAAATTTTCGGTGCGAGTATACCTGTGTTTTTTTCCTAATTGATATATTCTTGTTCAAATGGGCAGGTCCACTTCGTTATACTCTCAAAAAAAATACTTGTAATTTCTATGTAAGAGGAAATGTTTTGAATATATCCGATTGATAGTTTTTATCATATTCTATATAAGTGTATCGGTCAACGTAGGATTATGGTTTCTTTTCAAAAATCGAATTTTTGCAATAAAGGTGAAAATAACTATTTATGTCTAATTCAAGTGAAGGAAATATACATTTAGCCATTATTTTGCATTAAAATATTTACTCGATCATTTGTCGCAACTTTATCGGGGACTAAATAAAACACCAGAATCCTACCTTGACAAGCATACAAAAACACAGCCGCAGTCAAGCTATAGTGAAAAGTATATACGAATAAACAAAATTTCCAAATAGATATCACTAGGAAGCGCAAACGCTGCAAGCATAGAACTAAACAAAAAAAAACCGACACACACACTCGCCTATCGCATAGTGCAGAAGCTCTTTCACGCTGTATACCCCCGACAATGACTTGCGCTTTTCGATATTGTCTGCGTATAGAGGAGAGAAAAAGAGTATCGAGAATGGAGTAGCTGCACGGAAAAGCCGTGAAACGAGGCGCGCAGGCACAGGCTAGAATACAACTATAAAACAAGAAGTGGAAGAGCCAGGAAGCAAAAAGCAAGGAAAGGAAGGAGCGGCAGCAGCAGCAGCAGGAACAAAAAAAGGAAAGAAAGATCGAGAGCGGGTGGAGAATCTCTCCTATAGATGGAAATGCGAGGGAAACGCGCGGCGGCAAATCTCGCGTATAGGGTTTGAACAAAAAGCCCTGGGCTTTTTTTTTTGTTAGAATCGAGAGGAGACGAAGCGCGGAAGGTGAAAAAAAGACGAAAAAAAAAAACGGCCGAGAGCATGTTCGGTACGAAAATACGAAGCTGGATGGAGGCGCACATCGCGCGCTCCCGAGCCAAGAAGAAGGAACGGGGAAAAGCCGCGGCGGCAACGGCGGCCAATGCGGCGGCGACTCTGCAGTCACAGCAGCACCAGCAGCAGCATCGACACGAGTTCAACGTCGAGGCGAAATTTTTTGGCGCCAGGGCCGACTTTAACGAGGTGAGCACCCTATTTTTTTCTTGTGTACTTTTACGTTTGCGAGCTTTTAGAACCGTGTGTGTATGTGTGTATGTGTGTGTGCGGAGCTCTCGTTTATTTTAGAGCCGAGGCGCGATTCATCCTGTTTTCCTTTTCCTTTACGCTTTTTTGCGGTCTTTACGGTCAGGTATTGCCTGCGCGCGCGTTGGATTGTTTTTACGAGGTGCGCTATGGACACGTGTGTGTGCCGTTGGAGAGCGCGAGCTGATCTTTCTCTCTGGCTGTTACTTTTTTTGAATGGTTGAACATAGTTTTTTTTTTGGGGCGAATGAACACGATGGTGGAGCTTGTTATCCGCATTAAGTGCAATTGACAGAAAATAATTGGAGGTGAATTCTTGGTGGCAAAAGCAAATGGCAAAAGAAAATGCAAATTGATGATTTGTCGTAATTAATTGATTTTATACCGATGGCTTTTATCATATATAGTGCAAATAAATTTATACCAATTGTTTTAAGCTAATCGATTTTCCTTTTTAAAATTTCAAATGTGCAGCGGTTTACACGCTGAAAAGGGGATTTCGAACGAAAATTACTTTAAATGTAAATTAGGATAATCTAAATGAACTTTGCTAGCCGGTGCGTGCAAATGTCCCCTTTAATATGTGGATTTATTAAGCGTCATTTGCTTTCATGATTATTACATCCATTTTGTGTCAAGTATTCATTAATAAGATTAATTAGATTTTTTTGAGGACGATCTATAGTCCTATTCTGTCCGGTAATTTCACCAATTTTTTTTTAAAAAGAATAATTTTAAGCCGGTGCCTTTTCAAACGCGGTTTCCTATCGTTTTGTGCAATTAGACGACATAAAACATTGTTTAATACTTGGAAGAGATAATAAGTTGATGATTCTAAGGGAATTACATTTTTTAATTTATTTTCCATTTGCAAGCGATGATTTGACCTCAAAGACCACAAAAACGCTTTACCAATCTTAGACTTAGGTATATTTAATTTCATATTATTACATTCGTACTGCTTTTAATCATAGTATTATAGTACTTTATAGTACTTAATTTTAATACATCGATAGGAACTTTAGTACTGTGAATTTACAAATTAACGTAGAAGAGTCTGCATGATTATCAAAGTGATAATACGTCTAGCGATAAAAACTTTATAAAATATATATTTATATGTATCAATTCATTTGTAGGATTAAACATAATACATAGAATCATTTTTTATACGTATTGCTTTTTTTTTATAAATAGACAGAAAATATAATCAATGCCCTGGTGCGATATCAAAAAGGTATGATTCTCTACGTTAAATACACAATATGTGTTTTTGTTTTCTCTTTCTCATATAGATATACTCTTAGTGTAAACGATTGTTTTACAAAATCTAAAACACGCTCCGTAACGTCACTGTATACATAATGTAAATTAATCGCAAGACGCGGTAGATGAATCAGCCGCCACGTCAAGCAATTCAATAAAAACTCGGCGAAACTTTCGACGTGCATATAATTATGTAGCAGTCGGCGCTTGGGAGGGACTCTCGCGGAGATATCCAACTTCTTAATACGGCCGCGCAGTCGAATCTCTCGTAGCGCCCCAAGATATACGTCTCTGAAAGTTTGACAAGGAAATCGCGGCTCGCGACAACTTTTCCCTACATATTCATAAACTATAGGTATATACGATTTAACGGCATAATTCGCCAATCCGCAACAAAGCACCCTCCTTGGTAAACAATAACGAACGATAAAGAATGTAGGTTATATATTCTGCTTAATAAAGCGAGAGAAGAAATAAACGATTTCGAGAGTTACGAAGAAAAATAGAAAATTCTCGATTGATTTTCGCAATTATTTTGCGCCCACCGACACAGAATTCCAGAATTTAACCTTCTTTTTCATTTCTCTCTCTCTCTCTCTCTCTCTCTGGACTCGTGGCGTTCTTCGCGACCTGCGCAATGTCCGATAAACCAATAAGTGATTGAATTATCGAAGTTCCTCGCTCGCCTTCTACTCCCCCCGCGAAACTCCGATAATAAACTTGTTACGTTAGCGCGGCCCAGGAGTCGCCGGTTGCATAGACTCCCCACGCGGTAGTGGCGGCTCGAAAATAATGCACAAGTGCATATATAACTTTTTAATTATGTGCAAAAAGTGGAACAATTGGTAATCGATAATTCGAGGGAGTGAAGGGATGGTTATAATCGTGTGTCGTTATACCGCGTCACGACTGTACTGCACTGCTTAAGTGCCGCACCCGTGAGTAAGAGGTTCATTTTGAATTTCATGCTGTGTAACATTTTGCTGATGTGCGCAGGTACATACAAAATTAAATTGTATAATAATTTTCAAGTCACTACGAATTATATATACTTCCTAGATTATTCGAAAGAATAGAATTGATTTTGGTTAGCGAATAAAGTAAGCATATAATAATTTTCAATATTTTCCGATTTATAAAGAATGAAAATGTTTACGATAATATCGTAATTATTTATGAGAATTGTTCAGGTCGGTAACCACAATTTGCAAATGGAATACTGAAGAATCTTAAGCAACGAATTCGGATAAATATCCAGGGCATAACCTACATTTCATAATTAATTTTTTTTACGATCGGCCTTTGCTAGGCGCCTAGCCATACCTGGACTCAAACTACTGACGTAAGTTGGATGCTTTGTCGCGTTGGTCGTTTCGATGCGAAATATCGTACTAAAATTGAATTTCTAAAAATTCATAAATTGTACATGAATGTATTGCATGTTATGCCAAATTAATAGATTGAATATTTACCTAAGGATATGTCTACTAAGCAGAATCAATGCATTTCAAAAGAGTTTTTGATTGGTTTCAAGTAAAAGAGGATCATTTATATCGAAGTGCTTCAAAGCTCAGAATGTACTTAAATAGAATGCCCATTCGTACTACTGAATTAAATTTTCAAATCAATTCGAAACAATTTCAATCAAATGGTTCATCGGTTTAAATTTTTCAATAAATAAAAATATACATATTTTTTGACAATTCAATTAATTTCTGAATAAAGTTTAATAATCTCGACCTAAATTTTCAAGCATTCAAAAAAGTAAATATTCGAACGCGCATGGTTGCAAAATTTCTTTATTCTTCGATATTTTCATTTTAATCGTAAATAGAATCAATATTCATCAGGCCCCAATTGAATTAAAAGTTTCGCGAGCCTAAGCCGCATTATTTGACTAACAGTGTGACCTACAAAGTCACCTCGGGATACTTGTGACTCTTTCTTTTTTGCAAAAAAAAAAGTTCAGCTCCACCTTTCCCGCATTGCTCATTACGACAAGATCTGCCGTGGCAGCCGGATGGAAGATAACTAGAGGAAGCGAGAGGAGAGAGAAGAGAGAGATAGAAGAGACAGAGTCGCGTACACACGCTCATCTATGAATATTGCTTCGCGGCTTTTATGCTCTCTTTATTAAAAAAAAGTCCAATCAAACCAAGAACTCTATGGGCGTACACACACATACATATGCGCTCGTGCATTGTTACATGCAAAGGACATCGTTAAGGGAATGCGCGAGTCTTGCCTTTTAGCATCGGTGCTTTTTTACCTGATAAAAATTTAAAATATCGCTCTCGATAAAAGAAAATATTCTCAACAGACTGCGTATTATAGCAACATTTAACAATAACATTTCAGTTTACAGTCAAGAGTAACTGGAGTAAAGACACAGTTGCTGTAAAGAGCAAATGTACCTCTGTTATAGAATGAGTTTGTAAAGATGATGTAAGTAACGAGATATGCTTGTCGATACAGTAACAAATGGATCGGTATAAAAGGGAACTTTTTATAGCTTCAAGTTTCAGTCCGAATCCTTTTGTGACCCAGTGGGTCAACTCGTGTTCTATACCATCTCGGAATTCATACTATACCATAAAAATAAAATATCAACTGTCTTGCGCCGTAGCCTTTTCAAATGAAAAAAGTGTGTATATAAAAATACTACTTTTCAGTGTGGATTTTTATCTTACCGATCGATTGCCTCTGTACTTCAAATGCTTTCTATAGGATTATGCAACGTATGTCTTCTACAACAGAGAAATGTAGACAATGCTTACAATATTTTTCTATATTTATTGAAAAGCTCACTAAAATTGTTTATGACACATTTCAGATTTAAAGTATGTATCGATCAACGAGCTTGCACAGTATACAAATACAATCGAAGCTAAAAGAAAGCTGTAATATTACACGAATTTGCTCAAAAAGTAATCTGAGTTGAAGTCCTCTCGTTTACATCGAGCAACATCATCCCCTATCCACGTATACACACACGAGTTTATCGATAAAAACTCACATGAAAAGCTCTTACTAGCATTAGCGTACCCAGTAGTTTTACATCCGTCGGTCGATGTAGCTCGCAACAATCACTCGATAAACGATAACAATAGCCCATACGACGACGTCGTTACATATTTTTTTTGTTTTTATTCGCCAACTCGACATAGTTCCCCACCACCCCGTTTTTACTTCGTGACTATGCACACAGAGACACACACATACACACGTGCGACACATCCCGACAGCACCGCCGAGAAGATTTTCACCGGGTCGTGCCGGTGTATATAGCTGGCGGGGCTCTTTCCATTCCCGCGGGAGATGTTTGCTCAAGAGGAAAGGGGGAGGGAGGACGGATTTTATGCTTCCTCAGCAGGACCCGCACGTCTATTTGTACGTTTACTGACTCTTGATCATACGGAATAGCGAGTGAGTCTGTGTCTGTCTATGTCTGTCTGTCTGTCTGTCTGTCTGTCTGTGTGTATGGGTTAGTCTGGGGGACGTGGAAAATGCCATCTTCTTTATAGTTCCATAATTTATGTTGATACGATCTTGAAAGGCCTGCTAACTGACTACCAATGTCCGAATTTTCAATCCTCCTGAATTATTGATCTTTTCACACCGACTTCTTTGTTTCCAGCTGTCGAATAAGTGTCTTTTTATCGCCTCTGTACTGATACGTAAGTTTAAATTATTTTTTTTTTAAATATTCACATTAAAAAAATTTGTTAATCTTAAATATATTATTTTTCGTAGTTAGAAGTAAGACATTTTTTGAAATGTGAAGCCGGTAGCCAACTTATTTACAGGACTTTTATATGGTTTTGATTAGTCTGTTAAACTTTATCTTTGAGCAAAAGTTTTTAAACTATCGTCTGAACTTTTCATGTAAATTTTTAATCCACGCTAATATTGAATAGTTGAATAATGTTGTTCGAATCATAATCTCATAGCCACGCTAATGTTATTATTATGTATTATAATAATATTAGCCTGATTTTTCGATCTTGTAGTGTATAACGATTGTATATTAATGGTGAAATTTGCCAAAGTAATTTACTTTAATGTATCCTTTAAATTAAAATAAAATTTTGCTTATAATCTTTTAAATAACGAGATAAAAATTCGTATAAAAAATCTTCGTATGTAAAATTTTTAAACTAAATTTTAGTGTTAATAAAAACGAATACATATTTATTATGATATTTACTTCTCTCAGAATCTGTTCTAAAGAGTATTTTATAAATTTGGTAAATTAAAAGCTCCGAGTTTTAGCTTTAATTCTTTTCGGATAAATCTTCTAGCATTCTATATTTAGTAGCTTTTACCTCGGTTTCTTCTTAAAATCTCGATTTTATACGTGAAATATTAAATATCCTTTTAAAAGATATTTGGGTATCAACCAAATGAACTATTCTGCTTTAAAAATATTTTACACGAAACTACATAACTTATAATGACATTGAAATTAAAAGGACATTTTTTCATTATTTTTTATCACGTGAATAATTCAACTCGATTAATTCTCTTTTTAAATATAAAAAAAAAGAATGCGAACATTATTTCTCAGAAATAATTAAGTGCATTTAATAACTGCATTTTGTTTGGTCTATATTTTATACCTATCCGATAAAGCCCTTTTTAATTATATGGTATTTTTACTTTTCAGTTAATTATTCTACATGATTATAACTGGTGCAAACATTCATTAATTTAACATGAAATTATGACTTTATTAAGTTTTCATGAATATGAACACCCCAATCACAAAATTTGCAGGGTGAATTTCCTATTCCTTTACTTTTGGTAAAAAGCAAAATGATCAAGGAAATCAATAATTTGCATCACTTAAAATATTCACATTTCAAAATCACATGTAAAGCCTAAAAACTTATTATACTTTCACTCTTTGATTACAAAGGTAAAAATTATGTGGTTTACAAAATTGAAGTGGCTCAGAACTTTCACGTTATACGAATATTTGAAAAGTATAAAAATATCCGTACTATCCATACGAAATTTTCATCTCGTGGAATAATGAAAAATCCTAAAACCTTTCAATTCCTGAGAGAATACGAAACGCGCTATTGCGGCGTGGATGCCAGGTAACCATATGGAAATTGCAGAACTTATACATATCAAGCAGGTCCGAGCGGATGCACCGCGGCAAATTTTATTAAAGAGAATGCAAATTTTAGAAATTAGAGTTCTACAGTGGTCTTGTCAATGTTATATTCCTCGACACTCTATATATATATATATTATACAGCTTTTGATGTCGAACGAAAATAGGAAAAAAGTCTAAGAATAACTACATCTTCATAAAGTTTTATTTGTTGTTACTGATATTTTATTGTTAATTTGTCATATGCAATCTAATCGAATATATGATTCTCGAAGAAGATTCGTACGCGTCGAAGTTTTGCATCTTTACGCATTCAGTTATTTCTACTTCAGCATATCTACACGGAAAAAAAAATTCCGCTAATACGACTGATCCTCGCCCGCTAAAACTGCTACACACATCCGCAAAGACACTCGTCGCTGTATCTGCGACTCGACGTCCGCAGTTTCTGCTGGCGAGAGAGTTATGTAGCAGAATCCGATCCGCGTTTCTATAACCTATAATTACGTAAATAAAATTCGATGAAACTAAAACAGATTTGATTTTAAAATTACGAGATAAAAAAATAATATATAAAATAATATAAAAAATGGATAAACGAAAAATTAATATGTAATTAATATATAGATAAAAGGAGAATAGATA
>UELV01142948.1:0-20835 GCA_900490015.1 Megastigmus stigmatizans | reverse complement strand
TCTCTCTCTCTCTCTCTCTCTCTCTCTAGTGGCAATACAATCGTTTCCGATCGATCTGAATACGCCGTATATATAAAGAAAGAATATTTTTCTCGTTATAAATGCTTTAAAAGCCACCGTCACCCGTTAATCCCGCCGTTATCAAATACGAAAAAGAGAAAAATATAATAGCGGAGATCTATAGTCCTTTGCGCAATAATAAACTTGCTAGAGTGCGTAAGCGCTGCCATAAAACTCGCTATATTTCGCTCGCTTTTTAAAAAAGTGTCTCCTATCCGCTATACCATTTCAAAAGATTACTCGTATGCTCGTCGAAGGAGGAAGACACGCCCGATACGAAATAGCTGATGCAGCGAGCAAATAGCGCGGCTTTCATTAGACTGTTCTCCTCTCTCTCTCTCTCTCTCTCTCTCTCTCTCTCTCTCTCTCTCTCTCTCTGTCTCAATCTCTTTCTCTTTTGCTCGCCATATACGCCCCGACGAAAAGTTCTCCAGAGGTGTTTTTTTTATTACTCGACCTGTCATCCCGTGATTTACACCCGATCTGTTTCTTTGTTCAGCGAGATAAGGTTTTGGTCGAAATAGAATTTTAAAATTACTACCACCGCGGATTTATCGTCCACCCAGTCCCCGGCTTCTTGCCATTACATCCTATTCAAATGATCTTTCCAATGTATAACCGATGTGCTATATTTCTTAATGAATATTAAAACTGTTTCAGCTTACAGTTTGAAATTTTATCAAAAAATAACCGATAAAAAGTTATGACTTTTAACCGAATAATTATTCACATATTAAAGATAAACATTGTTTCAATTAATTCCTACGATACCTATTCATTTCTCAACCTAATGCATAATTTTAGTTTTCAATTGTATATTAAAATTATGAATCGATAATATTCTGATGAAGGATAATTCAAGTACAAAATAAAAGTGCAATATGTTTGATTTTATAATTGATGAATTGATCTATGACGTTGTATTTAAAATTATAAAATGAAATTGAATTCTAAAAAATTAAATTGCGCTACAGTTCTCCGTCTACTTTACTTAACAAGACACAGGCGATTTTTTACAAATTAAAACCAAAAAATAATAAAACTTAAATTCGAACACTTATTAATCAGCGGAATAATGAGATCAACTAAGTTGACGGGAACGCATAACGAAGCAAGAGCTACAAGTCCTCGTCGCCTCGGGGCAAGAACTTATCTGACGTAGCGCGGGGCTCATCTCTCTCTCTAGCGTTCAATTAGCCAAATTTTCTTTAATCCTTCACCTCCTAGATGAAGCGTCTACTCGCTCATCCCGAGTTCTCGAGAAACTCTCGCGCTCGCGCCCCTGTCTCTATAAAACTGCCAGTCAACACAGAGGAAGACGGGGGTGGGTGGAGTGGAGATGAGGTGGGCGCATAGTGGCACCATCGGCGCGCCATTGAGGGCTGCTCCAATTGAAGTTCGAAATTCAATCAATCTAACGGGGCAGATGCATCCGACACTCGAAAATTGCCGCGCATCGACGAGGCCCCCTTATCGAGCAAATAATGCATTCCATCTCCCCGCTCTCCTCTACTCTCTCTCTCTCTCTCTCACTCTCTCTCCGTCATATCTTAAAATATTCTCTCTCTCTGTCTTTCTCTCTATCATCTCTCTTTCTCTGCCTCTCATGCAGTTGAGATCGCAATTTCCCGGTGTGACGCGCCCCGCAGCGATATTCGCACATACGTACAGACCTTTCTCTCGCACCATAGCAGCCCGATTCTGTTTTTTCTCCCCCCCCCCCGAGCATCTATATATTACAGCATTGATTGGCGCTCGCGAGTTTCAGAGACTGACAGCTGCTCGTACTTTTCCTTCGCGCGGCTCACTGTGCATACATACACATACACACGCGCGCGATGTATCTACAGTATGAAAAGGCGAGTATATTTGTCGCTGACTGGCACTATGGGCTCGATTTGGTCAGCGGCCAAACGACTTTGTCCACTGCACGAGCGCTGAATATTTGATGAAGATAGTATTCCACTGGGCGCGGCCCTCTTTTTTCTCTCTATATGTTGCGACTTCTTTTCTTATTCGCACTTGTCCTTCTTCGTGGACGCAGGATACAGTGGGTTTGTATATTGGCCATCCCGAGTGTACGTACAAATGTGTGTGTATGCCGTATGGTAGGAATCTATTGGTTACAGCGCCCGTTAAACGGATTCTTTTCTATAGCTTCGAGTTTAATTAAGCGGCACGCGTTTTAGCACGACTTCAAAGCGATTGATCGATTGCCGGCGGGGTGAGCTTTTAAGCGATTGCGCCAATGATTTTGTGTACCGCGGAGGAAAGGAGGAGGGAGGGAGGAGGAGGAATAACGGCACGGAGGTTTCCGTCACGACCTCTTTATCGACTACATTTGACTGTATTTAATACTACTTTGTGGGATAAATGTACGAGAAATCCACGCTTCTAATGTTGTCTCGGAAATCTTGTCGCTTTGGTTTGGCTATACTCTGATTTGTTTTGGTCTGGTGCTACACACGTGTTTACAAGTGGCTACGCCATTGCGTTTGACTTGCCTATTAGCCATGGAGTGGAGTGCGAGAAACACGTCTTTAACAGATAAATAAATTTACGCGAGAAAATGTATTTAGCCGATCAATTCAGTAGCGAAAGTATAGTGTTTAGTCAGCCGGAACTTGATATAATGGTAGAGGCCGTAATAGGCCATAATAGGCGGTTCGGAGCGCGCCTTTCATAAATACGCGGATGAGGCAACCTGCGGTACTTCCTTCTGGACGCAAAAAAGAAAGTCTTGCGTACTAAGCACGACTTCAACGGCCATGAAATTATGAAATGGGATGACTTTAAAATATGCGCATGCATTTGCAGTATAGCGTTATAATTAGCGTGGCTAAACGTAATGCCTTAATTTAATACTCGGTGCGACATATCAATTTGAATCGGAAAGTTTCGAAAGCTCCCACCATTCGTTATTAGCTCGTCGAAATTGGCGACGGAATGCAGTGGTATTTGTCAAAAGCGTTTTCCGCACGCAGTTCGGAAAATTATGAACTTATTTTCTTCACGGTTAACTTTCAGCTTCTGCCGGGCCGCATACTCTCCTAGCATGGTTATTAAAACTTTTAATCCCGCCTAAATTCATCGCAATTGGTTCGAACTAATTTGCGAAATCTCGTTAATTACAACAAGTCGGTTCCTCCATGACTAGAGAACTTCGCACTTATCGTTTTAATCACTATTCTGCTCTCGATAACAGCGAATAAAAATGATTTACCTAAGTGAAAAGGTCGATCGGTCGAATATAGTACCGCCGTTCGCGACCTTTTACGATTCGAAACGAATCGAACACACTCGGGTTATACATTTCAATCGACGGTATAAGAGGACAGTTGCAGCTTTTCCCGTGCTACTCGAGCGCGGACCAAAAGTGTTTTACGCTCACCGCAAAATTAATATTCAACGGTTAGACGCGCGATTCCCTCTCGCTCGATAGGCTATAGGAACGGGCAGCCGGAAATAGAAATCTTCGCCTGCGGTGCTTCCTGTTCCGGAACAGGGAACTTATATACGCGAGAGGCTCCTTGGCTCGAGCGCGCGCGCCGGAGAGATAGAGAGTGAGAGGGAGAGAGAATGAGGAAGTGAGACCGGGTGAATATAAGACGCGCCAGTTATGATAAAGCACGTAGAGTGGACCCGAGAATGACAATGGAAAGAATTGCGGCCGCGAAAACGATCGGATAGCTTGCCGAGGTAAGCACTTGTACGACGAGTCCTCGAGGGATGATGGCCTCTGCACCGACTGCATGATTTCTGTCCCTTTTCGGACTGCTATTGCTCTCCGAATAAGTAATTCAAAAGCTGCGGGTTTCTTTCTTGATGCATGGCACGGGTTTGAGATTTTGCTTTGTTAATTTGATTTTGGAGGATGAGCGGCGGTGTGAATCTTTACTTTCGATCGCTTCAGGTCTTTGTATATATTTTGCGTTTCACATTAGCATATTTATTCAAAAAGTCTGTAAAATACGGACGAAAGTTTTAGCGGATGGCGGATAGTGAAATTTTTAATCAAAATTCAAAATATCCGGTGTAACTTATTTGTAATTTCCATTTTGTTGTAATCCTTAGATTTTAATTAAGAAACTTTCTAAGATTTATGCCAAACGGAATTCTGAATATCTTGAGTAGGCTGCTTTTGTATGCTTTTGCAATAATGTTTTCCAGCAATTGTGCTAATTTAATTAAACTATCTGTAAAAACCACATTGTACATTGTCGTGAATACAAAGCATTCGAAAGATATAACCATAACAGCTTGTCTAAATGTAAAATGAGAATTCGAAGTATAAAATTCTTTCATTTTATTTTCTTATTCAGCACCTATTAAATGAAGTTATTCGACTGTTAGTTAGCTCTGTTAAACTATTAATATTCCTATTTTTCATTATTATTAAAAATTGATACCGTATAACTGAAACTAATAAGGAGATAACCACGGATGTAGGTTCTGGATTTTCATTATCATTTATTAAATACCAAAAACAATTAATTCCTTCAGTTTTACTTGTATTATACAGAACCACGTTTTTACTTAACAGTATATGTATAAGTAGACACTAATGTATAAGATCAATACGAATTGCTGAATCTTTAGAACAAAGAGTCTATTGCAGAAAAACGCTACAAAATGGCCCGGTTTCATTGTTTAGTACAAAAAGTAATTTCTATAAGTTTCGAACAAAATCGAGGACTAGCGTTTTAGGTCATCTCCTTGTGCTTTATTTTGAATTGAAAATCAAAGAATATATTATATATGTATATTTAACAAGAAAGTCTACTTTAGTAAGTAACGTACTCTTTTAATTAGTTTGTATAATTCAGCGTATATAACTGTATATTTTTATTTTGAAAAAAATTTTGAAACAATAAATATAATTATAGAATTTTCTTTTAAATTATTACAAATCAATTAAATTAATTTTACCTAGGTCTTAATTTAACTAATGCTCTATAATAAATTTATACTGAATACTGAAAACTATATATTGAAAAATAAATGGATAATGCGATCAATACTTAAAATAATTAATATCTACAGTTATTATAAATCATCAAATGATATCACTTAATAAAAGTCCACATAAAACGAATACGTTCTTGAATTCCTACTCCAAAAAAGCTTATCTTAACGACATCGATATTTTTCAAAAATTTTCCAGTTAAATGGAATTTCTCGAGAAAAGTTCGCTTTTACATGCTCTTCGGAACTGTGCGTGGAATATGTGGTAAAATTGAAGTGATCCTATACTGCAGATGCTATAGTGCTTTGAGAACTATTTGCATTAATTTGTTCTATGTATATTGAAGAATTTTCGAATCGTTTTTACATACATGAATGGAATCACTTGAAAATTGAACCAAACGTTCTCGACATGCTTTCACTGCTGCAAGACTCTTCAATATACCTATACCCAATTACATACTCCGACAATATGATAGCTATTCAAACTTTTTTCCTTTATTACAATACCTTTTTTAATCCCAAAATCCTTCGTTTCATTCGAATTCTAAAGAATTTTCCCTCGTTCGAATGTAAATTCCACTTTGACAATCGCGGCTCGAGAAAGATTTCTCAAAATTTGGCCAGCTTAAAGTAATGTACGAGTCCCGCGGAAATACCCGATCGCGCATATTGGCCTCTATCCATCAGTCCTTATACATTCCCGAATGATACGATGAAAATGAAGTGGCAGGAACCAGCTCGCTGGCTGGCGCGCGAGAATGCTCGGGATATACGCGATCGCGAGGGAAAACAATTTCGATGACACATGCCCGGTGAGAAGCTATACCCCTGGGCTCGCGTCGAATGAAGTAGGTACAGCTATTATCGCGAGGAATAGCGTATTGTTCGCGGATGATAAATACTATCTTCTTTGTTTCTGGCTTTGTGCCCCCTCTTCAATTCCTCCCTCCGCGCTCTCCCTACATCCTTCCTGCACGTTCTACGTTCTAGGTGCGCATACACGTATATGTACACGGTCATATCTCCTTCTCTATCTCTCTCGTTCTCCGGGCTCTTCCCTTCCATCGGGAAAGTTTAAACTCTTCATGGGAAAAATCGCCGCGGCCATTAAATTAAACTCCATCGACGGAAGCCTGCCTATTTGAGTATAACAACCGGACAATGGGCGGGGGAATAACCGCGCGGCCGCAGTACGCTTCTATATATGCTCCGACGAAAGATCGACAAGAGACAATGCCCCGTCGCGAGCGTCCACATTCCCCCGCACTCCAGTTCCTATAGCATAATATCGTACACGTCATATGTCTGTAGCTTGCGCACCTATCACCCCTCTCTCTCTCTCTGCCTCTCTCTCTCTCTCTCTCTCTGTCTCTCTCTCTCTCTCTCACTCTCTTGCTCCCTCCTTCTTTATCCGCTTGCCAACCACTTTAATGCTCATCGCTTTACGATCGCGCTTTATCGAGCGTTTTATGCTGTTAATTATAATCGCGCTCATTGCATATTCGATGAAATTCATCAGGCTCTTAATGAGTTGCAAATTTTGCCGTGTGCCACCCAACATCAGGCAGCAAGCCTCAATTTGCAACTTTTCAAATTGTACACGGTATAATGGTGTAGATGCAATGTTTGGGCGTTCGCTGCGTATCTCTAACCATCTATCGCTTCGGACGATGCAGTTGCCGACTACCTGTATACAAAGATATAACGAAAAATAATTCAATTTCATACCGGTCATTTTCTGAAAATTCAATTTATGTGCCTAATGACAGTTTATGAGCGGTAGTCGCCCAATTACAGATTAAAGACAAAGATAACCGTGTGTGCGCGAGTGCGCATAATATTATACCAGATTTTCCGCGCGCGTTACACTTACCCTCACCCTCCCCCCTCCCCAAAAAAAATAGGTCGAACCGCTTCGAATGAAATTATGCAAATGCCGGCGCGGCTCTATAGTCACCGTCGCCTCTCCCGCGTTATATACACTTAACTTTTAGCGCTCGAACGTGAGCCGTATTGTATTGATGCGGCAGTTAACATTGGTCCCCAACATGGACGCACCCACGCGCCCGCAGAAATTAGTTTAATAACCCTATGTGAACCGGCGAAGCTCGGGGCGAACATTATAAGCCAAACGTTATACACGAAGTGTAAAATAATGGGACAGTCGTAATTCTCGCGGCGGCGGCGGCGGCGGCCGACACCACTGCAAACACACATTTGTCATGTTTTTGAAGCGCACACAAAAGCGCGTGCTCGCGAAATTGCGCTCGCACGTCCCTCCCGGAAGAGTAAAGAGTGAGAGAGAGAAAAAAAAGAGTACCACCGCGTGATTAAGATTGCATCGCAGCTTGTGTGCTCGTGGATGTGTGTGGGGGGGGGGAGGGTGGAGTAGAGGTGCGCGTACGCATTGTTATCGAACAATCGGTGACGACTTGGCCGCTCTCTCGACGGCGCGCGCGCACGCAACAATACTCGCCGCTTCTTCCACTCGGATGGCCCAGATAGATTGGCCCCGGCGGCAACTACTACCTCTCCCTCTCTCTCTCTCTCTCCCTTCCACTCTTGCAGTGTGCGGTTTTCGGAGGTGCGTTGTGCCCCCGCAATGAATTACGCGAAAGCGACAGCCGTATATATAATCGCAGCCACTTCGTGTGCCCACAGAGTCCCAACGCCACCATCAACCGTACGAGCATTCGTTCCAAGACCTAATCTCTCTCTCTCTCTCTCTCTCTCTCTCTCTCTCTCTCTCTCTCTCTCTCTCTCTGTTGCTTTTACGCTGGTATATACTCTGCCGTCCGTTGGGCAGGATTGCGAGTGGATGAGCGATGAGGGCGATTACTCCGCCATGCACATACATTCGTAACGCGCACGGCTATATTCACATCCCGCGAAACGCCAAAAAAAAAAACATCTTCCGACTGCGAGCCGCTTTGCTTTGTTGTGGCAGATAAGTGGCGGTGATAGGAGTTGCGCGCGCGCTTCGTGCTTTCCGTACGTGATGGTGGTTAAACTTCTTTGGGCGTGTGCCGAAACAGTTCGAGTTCGTCGGTGGATGTGTATCGAGCAATATGAAAGAGTTATGTAATCTCTTCTACGTGTGTTATTGGTACACATGCGTTGCTCTCGAGCTGTTCTGGTCATACATATGGATTCACTGCAAACATAATTCATTTGCACGCATATTGCGCTTTTCCATTTCTTTTTTTTTTTTTTGTAATAAACGTTTTATGTTACCTTTATGTTTGCAAATAAAATTTATGTGAAAATAAGCTCTGTTTTTTTCGTATAAAAGCTTATATTTATGTAACAAATATAGACATCGATTTTTAAACTTTTGGCGTCGAGGCTGCAGAGCTGAATATTTAGCCAATTTAATAAAATACCTATATGTATAATAAATAACAAAGCCGAAAAATTGATATCTATATCGAGTTTCAATTTAATCTTGAATTTGCTTTCGTTTATTCGCATACTGTATTTAAAGCACATTCAATTATGGCGTAAATTATCGTAAGAGCATTAAGCTGCGTTAACCTATAACTTATTAAACTATATATATATTGACCAATGATTAATATCATTCGACATCGATTACATTATACAGAAGAACAATAAGTCGTTTCATGCGCGCGACATTATTTATCTATATAGGCTTCCTGTAATCTCGTTTATATGTATATATATACGACTTATTGTTCTTCTGTATAATGTAATCGATGTCGAATGATATTAATCATCGGTCAATCAGTGAAAGGTGTCGATGATGTACGTCGATATTCGGTAGCCCAGTTACGTCATTAGCCAAGCGAAAATGGTACGCTAATCAGACCAGCGTCACGCTCTGTGACATAAGTCAAATCCATAGTCCGGTCGACTAATCCGATATTCCGCGCATTATACGCACACCATTTGTTATTAACAAGCCGTGGCCTGCGAAGATCCGCTTGATCGGAGCTCATATATACAAAGATATATATAAATGACAGCGCTAATTCTGCGAGCTTCGCGCGCTTTAACGGCTAAGTCGCAAAACCAGCACTTTAATTCTATATTCCTTTATGCGCGAATCTAATTTGCCCGCGCAACCCGCAAGGAATACAGAGTGGGAGATATTCTGCATATTCCGTAATTCGTTTCGCTCTCTCTTCAGCTCGCTCGGCCAGCAACTTCCCCCTTGCCCATGCACAGCTCCGCGAGTGGCAGCGGCGGCGGCGGCGGCGGCGGCGGCAACAGCTCACACCCTTTTCTAAGAATCCCCCGGAGTCTAATTGATAAAACGGAGAAAAAGCTCCCCGTGGTATCAACGAGAAATGGTCCTCGGAATGCGGCGTATATATTTCAGTCGTGCGATGCGCTTATCCTTCGAGATTCGGATTTGAAAAGCTGGCCGCCGTAGTTCTCTCTTGGCCTTTTTCTCCCCCTCTTGTTCTCTTTCTCTCTCTCTCTCTCTCTCTCGCACGCGCTACTCCTTTGTGCTCCTTTGTGATCCTTTTCTCCTCTCTTCCTCATTCTTTTTTACGCTTCCCTCTAAAACGCCAACGCTGCCAGACGCCACAGTGCGCTCATTTTCATAGCTCTCGGGCTCTATTCTCAGAACTCATTCAGAAAAATAAGTAAAGATATATGCGGACCACTTATAAAGAGCTCGCTCGGCGATTACCTCCTGCGCATTCCGACAGAGAGAGAGAGAGAGAGAGAGAGAGAGAGAGAGAGAGACAGAGAGAGGGAGAGAAATAGAGAGAGAGAGAGAGAGAGAGAGAGAGAGGGAAGACCTTTCGGTTACTCTGTTTTCCAAGTGCGACGGCAGACGTATAAAATGGAAAGTCAAAGGGGGAAAACTGACTTTTCTATATATACTCGCCACCACGTAGTATCCCTGCATCCTGCACTAGCTCGCGGCTCAAGCAGGTGATATTCGAACTAATAACGACACAAGGGGAATCCTCAAAGGAAATATGAAGAAACATACGCCTTTGGAAACACGGTCGAGAGTTTTCGTAATTGAAATAAAGTAGAATAATGCGATCTTATCCGCAAAAGTTTAAAGAGTAGAGGGGACGAGCAGCAGTAGCAGTACGTGCGATTGCTGCGATTGCTGCGCGATTGTTCGCCCGCTAAACTCGGCGCTTTCCTTTATCGATTCCCCCCTCTCCCCCCTCCCCTTTCTCAATCCCGTCCCCCTCGCTACGCGCCGTTCTGCAATTCAATTTATTTACATGAACAGCAAACATTCCTACTGTAGAATGCTATTAGCTATCTACTCCGAAGAGGATGGATAAAGGGTACTTCCTCTGTATCTTCGAGCTCGAAAGCCAGACTCTTAGTTTTCCTCGTCGTTCTTTTTTTTTCATCTGCAAATAATCAGCTCGGCTTGCATAATCGGATAAACGATCATTTCTCAATCAGAGTAAAGGAGGATAAGAGAATAAGAGACTTATCAACCTGACAACTGTACATATTATAGGAAAGCCATTTTCTAATTTCTCAAGAACTCGAGATTTCGTGATATGGATTTCCACAGTAGAACAATCGTAAAAGGAGTGACAAAATTTAATTGAAAAATTGTGAAATGTCTCATATACTTGTGAAGAGCTCACTATATAAGCTTCGGGTCGTGGTCGAGAGGAGGTTGAAAAAGAGTTTATGGTGGCCGCGACATGAAATCTGCGATGTTAGATGACTGCAACAGGAGAGCCACGAACATAAAATGCAAGCATACATACATCGGGGAACACCGTCAGGTGCAGAGTAAAACAGCAGCAGCAGCAGCAGTGGTAACGGCAACGGTAGCGAAGCAGCGTGAAAGAAGAGTCGTCATAAGCGTGGGGGACCAAGCGAGCGCTCCAGAGAGCTGTGAATTTCCTGCTTCTCAAGCGGCGCGGATGAAAACTGGCCAGCGGTCAGAGGCTCTAGGCACTGCAAGTGAGAGCGAGAGCGAGCGAGAGAGAGAGAGAGAGAGAGAGAGAGAGAGAGAGAGAGAAGAGAGAGAGAAGGGGCCGAGAAAGCACGAGAGAGCGACTCGGCCATTAAAAGCTCTTTCTAGTTACGAGGTTTACGGTCGTTCTGCTCTCGACGGCGACGACAGGAATTTCAAAGGCTCATCGGCACAAGCCCCTCGTCCCTCGTCCCTCTCATTCTCTCTCTCTTTCACTCTCAGCTCTCCGCTCTATTCTCCCTCTCTCTCTCTCACTGTGTGTGCCAACTTCCCGCATTCGTATATTCAAAGTGGGAGAGAAAGAGAAAGAGAGAGACTTGTCGGAATATTATACATTTTACAAAAACAGACGCGGACCTGAATCGTAATATCCGCTATATCTGTGTAGGGGGCAAGGAAATGTCAAGAGGACAAAAAACTTTTAATCTGACCTCTGTGTTACTACTATTTTTGGTTTTGAGTCGTTGCTTTTTTTTTATTCCTTCATTGCGCTATATTGGAAAAGGTCGCGACGATCGTATACTTGCGGTTGTTGTAAGCTTTCGACTATATCGCTGAAATCTTTTATTGCTGCCTAATTGGAATCTAGCATAGGAAATGTTTTTGTCTTCTGAGTCTCCATTTTTATTGGGGGGGGGGCTTCATTCGTGTATCGATCTCGTTGAAATTTTCATTTTGTTGTACAGAATTTTTGACTCTTATAATAATACGTATACCTTGAACTTCTACCTTATCTTGGGGTTAAAACATAAAATTTTTTGTATTTAAATATATTTACTTTGCTGTTGATTTGTGTCCAGAGCCATGTCGACAGCTCGTTGTTTCGATCTCAGTTTTAAGTTTGGGAAAAGTTCTATCTACCGATGGTATGTTTTCTTTAAACTTTAATTTATTCAGTAGAAATTGTACGTTTGATAACTTTCATATCAAAACCTTACTCTCAGTTTAAACTATAATTAGATGGAAGAAAAATCTTTGGTATCCTTGATAGAACCTTTTCAAAAATTTAATTTCAGATAGAACACTTTTCTACCGAGTCGACGATATAGCGCAGAACAAATAAATCTAATTCACTCGTGGTAAAGGCTGTACATGGAAAGTACCTAACCGCCTAGAGAAATTTCGTGCGAGTTAAAGCAGCCAAAATCAATTATATATTTTTCTTTGGCTTTGGTTTAGTGTCTTAATCTTTCTTTGTATTTTTGCTTTGCTAGTCAAGTAAAGTTTTGGCTACCCTAGCTAAACTCTTCTTAAAGTTTCGCGCGGTAGTGGTAGCCGCGGATCACTTGCCAAAAGGCATTCCGCCACTAACTTCTTGAAACAGTTCGTGTTTGTGAATTTCAAGAATTCATCAAAAGTCTAGATACTTGAGAGAAAAAAAAGGAAAATACAAGTTATGCAGTTCCTGAGGGCGAGAAATTGTTGAATTCGAGCTGAGCTGTATGAGCGAAAAAAAAGGAGTGCCTTAACCTGAGTGGTTTGTCCTCAACTCCATCTGTCACGTTTTACCGTGATCGTCGGGACTTACTAAAAAGTTCATAAAGTAGCTTACTTCAAGCTTCTTTGCGATAGAGAGTTTCATTCGAGGTGCAATGAAAAAAGGTTTTCTTAAGAATAAGAGTGTGCAAAAGTACACGAGAGCGCTGATATCGAGAGTCTCGGTATAAAACACCTGATGTACTATTTCTTTTTCACACTTTACGTGCGAGAATCCAATATTCATATTCAATTGAACAACCTTGTTCAGAAAGGAAGAGGAGCTCAAGTCTATTTCTTGGAACTAACAGTGTGTCGTTTCAATACCACTGCAATTAAAATGTCTCTATACCCCAATTAACACTATATAATTGTGGATATATTTTAAAATTCGAAATGCCATCAATCGAAAAAAGCACCTAAAATAAACGTAATTGAATTTTCATAATTCAAAATAAGGACCAAACAAGCCTCTATCAATGCTCAATCGAATCTCTACAAACAATTTCGGCAAATTATAATTTCTGGTACAATGAATTATTAATAGCAGTAAACGCTTACAATTTTGAATGCAAGCCAGAGAGAATGTCATTAGGTTAAAGTGTACATCTTGAAGTATCTCGTACATGCAGGAATTCCACTAGTATATGTTGACAGGTTTAGAAGGAGGCGACAGTCCACAAGTTGTACTCTGGCGCGTGAAGCATGGTGGTAAAAATATTTGCTCCCGTACTATAAGTACTATACAAACGATGCTACGTTGATCGCGAATTGCTTTTGAAACCAATTGTAACAATACGAGCGTTTATCGTTCATTAATTTTGGATTCACTGAGTTTCGAGCTGTGATCTCTTTGATGCGGTACTTTAAGCCAAAGACATAATAATGGGTAATCGCGTCCTTTGTTTGAATAGCCATTTACAATTTTCATTAAAACTGCAGAATTGTAATAGCCTGTAATTGTTACAATACCAGATAGTTTTATGCATCAGATATTAATTTTATACACTATGCTTTTTATCTTGATATCAAATTGAAGTTATTTACGCGGAAATAGATTTTGTAGTAAAAAATTATGGACGGCCACAAATGGAGATATTACAATAGTTTCCAGGAAAAATTTACTATAAATAAAGCAAATCTTCACATACAATTGATTAAAATTTACTGACAGTTTCGTAGTTTTTACTAAGAAATTGCTCTCCGCGTGCGTGAATCGAATAAAAGAGGGAAATGAAGAGGTCCAAATATCCGTACTCGCTAGGAAATCCACGCATAAGGTCTGCACCTATTGAATTTTTCTGGGAGCGTGAAGCCAATAGTTTTTGAAGTTCAAGTGGAGCGTCGCGCGGGCGCGCGGTCCGACACTAGTTTGGAACAGTAATCTTTGTGTAGGGAGGGAATTCCGGTTGTCCAATTGAGGCAGCCATACTCTGGTCGAACGCGAAGGCCAGTTCACGTTTTGCTACAAAATGGAGGGATGAGACATGACCCACCCGGATCGTGTTCCTGTCCTTCGCGAACAGAAGCCGTTAAAGTTTCTCATGCATTCCAAGTAGAGCGAATTGTTAGCTTCTTCTGTCATATCATAAGTTATAAAGGCCGCGCATTCTTATTTATTATACCCGCGTAAGAGAAAAGATCATGAATCAGCTCAATTACAATGCATAATCACTTTTCTTCGTTTTCCCTCCATTAATTATGGATTCTCTTTTACGAAGTAAAGCCATTAAAAGTTTTTCCCTTTTAATGCATAAATCCACTTCAATAATTCAGGGGTGTAATATACCAAAGAGCGCGGAATAATACTGCGAACAATTTTGTTAGAGCGGGCAAAATCGTTGTGTAACAGAGTCTTTGAGTTTCATGTTACATGACGTATGTAGGCCATCGCTTTGACATATCAAACCAGTATTATTGTATATAAATAAATCATTCATTGTCGTGATAACCTGAAAGCGATGTCCATCTCTTTGGTGAACGTATCAAAGCGATGCAGCGAAACAATATTGTAAGTCAATTTAAATACAGACAAAGTAAAAATAATTTGTTGATTTATTCAGATATGAGCGAAAGCAGACGGTCTTTAACAAACTACTTTTATTTTTATCTCTCCAGCGAAAACAAATTTAATCGCGCGACCCAACAAAGTTTTGTCATTTTAAAAGATTTTCCAGAGTCTTGAATTCTTTTGAAATCAACGTCAATTCGTGCGAAGCAGTAAACCAGGAACGAGAGAAAGAGACAGAGAGAGAAAGAGAGAGGGAGAGAGTGTGTGTGTGTGTGTGTGTGTGTGTGTGTGTGTGTGAAAAGCTCGAAGCGAATCTAACAATCGAGCATGAGGAAGTTAGCATTCCGCGTCCCACTTCAACATATGTACATCTACATGATCGAGAAAGCGACAATGGAGCAACGATCGCGCGATTTTTTAAAAAGCACCAATGCATCCCCTAGGTCGGGATATTTTACCTCCCGTCTGCTTTCATCCCACTGAAAAATGTGCGTGGGAAACAAGCATAGACACACGTGTCGCGCGCCTCTGATTCCCAAAGAAAAGAGTGTTCACAGCGTATACACTGTAAAAAAACCTTTGTGAAATTACCTACATTGAGAGTAGGAGTAGGTAATTTCACAAAGTTTTTTTTTTACAGTTAAGTACTATCAAGTCATCCCGCAAGAGAGCGAGTAATTACAAGCTACATACGTCATTTGTTATACCGAGTGGACACGTCGACGGCATGCACACCTACGTGTGCTCTCTCTCTCTCTCTCTCTCTCTCTCTCTCTGTCTCTACGAGAGGCTTGTCCTTATCCCTCGTATCTCTGTACGAGTACACGCATAGGTCAATGTATGTGTGTATGTCTGTATGTGTGAATGTGTGGGGTGCCGCTGGCTCCATTTACGCTTCTGCTCTAACCCTCGATTTCGCGTTTTCCGAATTATAGTGTTTGAGCGCGGCGACGAGCTCTGTTCCCGCGCGACTGTGTGCTCTAGGATTTATGCGCATTTTTATCGGTTCCTGACTTATATGCGGGACTAGTTCGGTACTCGCTTTCCCACTATATATATGTAGAACTCCACTTTTTACTTGTGTCCATTAAGTGTCCATTTTTCTGTTGGAGGGGTGAATCTCTGTGGCTCGTGTCTGTATGTATATAGCTGGTGAATCTTAATCTTCTTCGATAAAGTAGCTCGATTACTTGGATGGGTAATCTCTTATCGTAGTATCGGCGCTAGATGGACGTGTAATTCGCTGGCTAAACTACAGCTGGAAGAATAATTTGAGGAAACTTATTATCTCTGGTAAAGAATGGGGGTTGGATCAGTGGTCGAGGATAGTTTTTCGCAGACTGTTTGAGAGAGAGAGAGAGAGAAAAAGTTTCGGATTCGGTTCTTATACTGATAGGGAAAGAAATACGTTGTGAAATCCTGCGGAGATCGATAAGTTTATTATTTTTAGAAAAAGACGGTGCGTCATGATGTGTAACGTGGAAAAGTGTAACACGCGTATGCGATAATAACTGCTAAGAGGATCAGGATAGCCATCTATCATACGTGGCGCGTTGTTGCGAAGCGAAAACCGTCGATGCCAAATTGGTTATATTACTTATGCTTATTTGAATTGATGTACTGTCGTTACGACAAGTTCGTTCAATTTTCAGCGTTTTGCGGTATTTGACATGGCAGTTTCATTAAACAGCGATCGTTGTAGCTTGATAAAGCATCGCAGCGATAGTATCTCACAGGATATAATCCAGCACGACATAGACAGTGTATTATATTATACTTTATAAATGTTTCGTATAGCCATACGCGATGTAATACTTTCAACGGAATTTGTTACATCTCAATGTATAATTGAAAAAAAAGCAATTAAAGGTGTTCCGCAAGAACAGGGCTCTAACTTTTTAACGCTCTGTCTTTATAAGACTAGTTGATTGAAGAAATACGACACTGCGGTAAATTTAATTAACAAGGGAATTTGAGTTGCTCTATTTCCTTTATTTCGTATTTCGTTACAGGAAATTTATTATGGTTAATTGAAAAATCAGCGAACGGATTTCATTCCGAGCACAATTAATTTTTTTAATCTAGAATTACGCTACTGCTATGCTTCATTTATATTCTATTAATTAAAAAAAAATCTTTATTTAATAAAATATAAGATTATATCAAATTCAATAGACTGTCAAAATTTTAAAATTATATGGATTTCAGAATACTTGTAACATTATAATTGAAGAAAATTTAAATTAGTGCGTTGCAAAGAAATAATCAACGCTTAAATCATTAATGTCAAAATTTATTACAGTTTTCAAAACAGTTTATATACTATAACTGTGTGCGTTATTTAAGCAAAGTGGATTGATTTTAGTTAGTATAAGTACATTATTCCAATATTCAATATAAAGTGAATTTATTATGCACACATCAGTAGAATTTGCCTAAAATTATTGACGTCATATTTATAAATAGTTACCGATTCCTGTACTAAAAGCGATGATTATCTCCACTATGTATATTAAAAAACATATTTTCCACACTACAAACCCACCTTCAATAAAGAAATAGGTAAGATTTGTATTTAACAAGCAGACATCGACATGCTCCACAAAAGAATATTTTTGTATTCCCTGATTTATTACAATAAAAATCCAACAGTTGCATGAAATGGCAGTGTAGAGCAACCCTGCATTATTCGGTTGACGCATAGTGTACAAGCAGTACAACGAGTTAACGATCAAGGCTAAGGTAAAGCTGGAAACGCTCTGTCGGCGGCGCGCCACGTGTCCACATATAGACAGCGAGGAGTCAAAGTTGACGAAGTACCACTTGTTGAGGTCGTCGTGTTCAAGGAGTCGTGCGGATGAAGGACTCGACGTTGAGTCACGTGCCATAAAATAGAAACTGAATGATTGAAATCTCGCGATCGAGCCAAAATATTTTGATTTTTATTGCATCGGTATGTAGAGCGGAACATTTATTGCTAATTGAGTGTACTGGGTAGCAAACTTCTGTCTCTGCAGCGCAGGCGCGCGCGGGCAAGCTTATATTTACCTTTTTACTCTCGGCTCCGGAATAAAAAGTTTTCAGCAAAACAAAGCGCAGGAGTCGTAGGAATTGCAAGCGCGTCGACTGCAACTAATTAGAATTTTAATTTCGTTTAAGCTCGCTGGCAACTGGTGACTCGCGCGCGTACGAGCAAATGCTTGAGCTACGAGGAAACTCGCCGAGCGTTTAGCGCGCAAAAATTAATAAGTGAACATTTTTATGCATTATTTTAGTGGCGATTACGGCTCGATGAGCGATGTGTTTTTGCTTTGTGGCTTAAGGGGGGAAAACGGCGTAGAGAAAGATTTAATCACGAATAAATTAGCATACTGTTGCCATAGTTTTTGAGGACAGGAGATATGCTCGTTGGTGCTTCAAATAAATACGGTAGGAATAAAAAGTAATGAAAGAAGCATTAGTGTTAAGGTATTAATATCGTATATTAATTAATTATAAAATTTTTATATGATTTAATGTAAGTCTTTTTAAGTATTGAAATTTATTAGTTAAATTGTTTCAATTAACTATTATCTGACTGAACTGTTAATGTTTAGCGGAAAATGAGTATTTCGTATTTATAATAATCCTAAAGTTGTAGGAACGAGTTGGACAGTTCTGAAATCAATTTCATCTATTCGGGTAATACGATACTCCATGAAAGTTTATGGATCATCAAGTTAATATACATTGTGGATATTATTCTGCCGTGTCGGCTGCTAAACTAATGAGAAAACATCAATGGAATACATGTGAAAGTATTGCTAGAATCTAGCTGATACATCGCTTGCATTTCTTGGATAGTGTTTTCATTACGAACATTTTTTCATTCTCGTTTAATTGAAAGCAATTGAAATTAAATTTTACACTCGATCGATATTACTGCGTCAGATAATATCGTTTAACGACATAAATGATCTGTATAGATATTTGTATTATGCAAATAATGAAATATTCATTCTTTAGGATACATTATTAAATGTACATTATTTAATTGAATAAAAATAATTTTAAAATATAGCGATTAACGTAAAGAATGAAGATGAAAATATGAGATTTTTATTTCCTCAGCAATATAAGATACCGAATCTAAACATTTATAAAATTCTATGTACAACTTATTATTTTTATCGCAAGTTATACAAACAGCGTATACCAAATAATTTTATGCTTCTTTTAATTTTATTTGTCTTTTGTTTACACATAATGGCATGAGTATAAGTTGATGTCATCATTCTTTTCGTGAACAATTCCCTAGCAATCTAGAGAACTTGAGCAAATCAAAAGCTTAAAGCCAAGTGTCTAACTAGTAGCAAGGATTCCATACTTGCCATTTGAAACTTCGAAGTAAGATTGCATCTCTTGAGGTTGAAGTTCGTCAAACTAACACTCAAAGGATACACGGTTTAATACGTTCCTCAAGGTCCCATGAAGATTTATATGCTTTTTCTGTTCACATTGATGCATATTAACAACCAAACAACAGAAGATAAAAAAGGTCTCTGAATTTTAACATTAAACTTTAGAACTATTATAATTTTACTAAAATTTATAGCTAATTCTGTTCAATCGATCACAAATTAATCAGATAGTATATGAAAAATTCAGTGATTTGGAAGACAAGAAGCGAGTGAATTTGGAAGGATTTATTATTACATTGTATTAAAAGATAACGAAACCATTAAGTTAAAGCACCTCAATGGCTATACAAATTATAAACTTAATTTTGTCACGATTAGTTTTAAATGAGTTAAAATAATACTAGTGGATATAAAATATCCACTAATATTTCTGTGTTCTCAGGAAAAATATGAATTTATATTCTAGCATTTTTGTCTGAAAAAGAAAAGACCATAATTAGAGCGGAAACCCTTTTCACTTTCAGTACGATGACTTAAAAGCATTATTCTGCCACTTTTACAAAAACCACTTTTTAGTTTCTCAAAATATATTTCCAGTTTTAAGCTCGCTAAATTTTCGAGCTTATGCAAATTTGATAAATAAAAATGTCTGCAACGTTTAACGTTTATTCTTCGTGAGCATGAATATTATTAGAATTTTACTTAAGCGTTACAAATCCATTTGTTACTTTCCATTTACAAATTATTAATAATTATAAGCAATTGAAGTCTTTCATGTAAAAAAAGCAACTGTGTATTGTAAACAACAATTTTATACATTTTCTATTACTATTGATAGTTTGAAAATAATTAGTCTTCTTGAATCTTTGTAAATTATAAATATTACAGAAAACCATCTAGCAGTGGAAGAGAGAGAAAGAGAGAGAGAAAAGAAAAATGTAGAGACTAATCGAGCCCCCTAGACGACCAACGTTTCAAACTACTGAAACCAATTAGGCAGACAAATTTCGGGAAGGGAGAATCATTTATTATTCGAGTCTCTAATACCAAGATGTACAAATGGGACTTTTTCGTAACTTTCCTCCTACGCGAGTGTATAAATTACTTAAACCAATTAAACCACGAGGTGATCGACCACGAAAATCTTTTTCGATTATTTATTAACAGTTTTAATTAATTTAAAAAGATGCAAAAATTACTGCCTCTTTTCCACTAGTTGTGTTAAGTAACGAAACAAACCAAATCCCTAAAACTTTATCACCTCGATTACTCGTAAGCTATCGGTAAAGGATATGCCGAAAATCCGTTCTAGTCCGTCAGCAACAGCGCAAGATCCTCGGTCGAGTCACATTCACCATCGAATTCGCTAATATCCCTATAGCGGCACTTTGATCGCTCTTTGAGGCGACGTATAATTAATATCCGAGGGTCTGGTACATTACAATGGCCGCCGGGGGTATAGTCCAGCACTTTGAAGACATCTGGATATTGCTTTGTGGCAGGACGTAGCCCCTCTCCTCCTTCTCCTCCTGGTCCTGGCCTTTCCAATGTCGCAACAACAGCAGCGGCAGCCATAGCCGTAGCGTCCCCAAGGCTTTGTTGGCATGTTAGCGCCGCGTGCCTGCCGATCTCGCAAATGCACCATCCTGATGTATAGGGTTCGGACCATGTCATAGATCTGCTCAGTGAGTATGCGTGCGTATAGTTGGGGATCAGTGTACTATGGTATGCATATGTACATGTGCATACATACACATACACACACCGGGTCGTGCCATGAATTACAGACACGATCACCGCGCCACTGGATATTTATCGTTCCACCCCTGTACCTTACACACATCTATACCCTTTACTCCATCCACTTTCCCCTCTCTCTCTCTCTATATATATATATATATATCGCTGCTTCTTTCTCCCGTTTTTTATCTCTTCCTCTCTTTCGAACCGTAATACAACGCGAAGTGTATATATATATATAGAAG
>UELV01142947.1:0-24758 GCA_900490015.1 Megastigmus stigmatizans | reverse complement strand
GACTTGCCTATTTCAACCGGCACTTACCGCTGCAGCCATCTATCGAAAAACGGCGGAAACAAAGTTGTACACCTAATATATATAAAGGATGCCTGAAAAATTCATGCCATTGTTGAAGTCCACAGAGCGAAAGCATGAGGGGCTATAGATCCACAGTTGATCGAGCTTAATGAAATATTAGCGCACATTTGAGGCGCTGATAATATTTTAAAATCCTCCTTTGCTGTTTGCATTAGGTTCGAGAGCCTTTATATTTTTCAACACTCTACATATATCAGTCAGCCAATAAATCAATAGTATTTATGAAATATTTATTTGTCCATCACAATGCTATTGGAACTACTCGAGTTTTCCATCTTTTTTCCGATTCAGTATATAAAATGATTTGCATATTGAAATTGAAAGGTTTCGCGACACGATCCTTTTACAGAAAGCCATTTGCATAGAAGTAAGCATTACGGGCCAGTGTTTGTGAAAACTTGGAAATGCATTACCTCAGCGTTACACGAGGGAGCAAAATGAAAAAAAAAAGGAAAAACTTAAAAGATTCGGGTAAGTTTCGAGTGTACTACAAGCGTGATCGACATTAAAGCAAGTTCAGAGAGAGAGAGAGAGAGAGAGAGAGAAAGCCTGGTTAAAAAAGCAGCTCGCAGACTTTTCTTATTCGCTTTTCAGGAGCGGTGTACAAGGCGGCAAGTTACATCGGTCGGGCGCGCGCGCGGGATTCCTGCAGTGTCTCGCCTCCATTCGAGCGATATACACGGGGAAAGAAAAAAGTTGGCTCGGAATGAAATCGAGGCTAAATGGAAATTCGCGATAAGATCGCGCGGCTTATCGCTTTCGGCGGCGTTTCTCGCTCCTTCCCTTTCTCCCGTTCCTTCTTTCATTTTCGCTTTCGCTTTCGCTTTCCTTTATCGCGCCTCGATCGCCGTCCCGGTTTTGCTTTCCACTCTCTCTCTTTCTCTCTCTCCTTTTCACTCTCTCTCCCGGGCGCGCATTTCAAGCACCGCCGCGACATCCATATAGCTATATACACACTCACTCGTAGCTTACGGGATACGCAGTCCGGTGGGTGGCGCAAAGGCAATCTGAAAAATTACACTTTTATTCATGAACTCGGTCGATCTAATCCGATTGGCTATGAAAAAAAAAAGAAGAAAGAAAAAACTCTCGTCGAGCGTTCGAGTGGCGGCGGCCGACGATTCAATCGCGATCCGCTTTAAATTCCAGCTGCGGAGCTATATCAAAGAGGCCCTCCAGCCATTTTTCACGCAAAAACGATTATTTCCGAGCGCGCGCGGATAATCTATGGCAGCAGCAGCAGCAGCGGTGCACGGCTCTGCCCCCTCCTATTCCGTTTTGTTGCCGTCTCTGTCCACGTGGTTCTTTCTTTTGCCCGAGAGAGCTCCACAGATCCCGGCCATTTGCATCCGAGCTCTTTTTTACCTCTCCACCTCCTCCTCCTTTTTTTATCGCCGCGCTAAGCTACACCGCGATATACAATGCCAACTGTGTTGCAGCCGAGCGCTATATCCATCCTGCAAGTGATATCCCAGCGAGTCGATGTACCGCCCATAGACTCAGCGGCCCGCACGAACAAAGCTTTCATTAGTTTCTGACCAATGCGTATATACCGCTGAAACTTTGATATCGACTTTTCAATGGCTTTGCGAGGCCGCACGAGCGCAAATAGACGATGGGTATAATTATCGATAACTGTAGTGGCGCGGCTGTCGTATCGTAATAATGCTGCTTCGTTATAGAATGAAGATCGACGAGATGCTTTGGTTCGGAGGATCAGCTAATTTGTATCGGATTAGTTGATTTCATTCATGGATTTCGTATACGAACACAAGATGCGATTTAATTATGGGAAATATGTAAATTTAGCTGTCTAAGCATAATGTAAAAGCTTTTTTCTAGACATGCATTTTCGATAAATTTAAAATTTTGCAAAAGATGTGATGCAAATTTTCTGGGACAATGCATTGATAAATTCGCTAGCGTAAAAGTTTTAATTGTAAACCAATTTCTACAACCTTCATATTCCAATTGACTTTCGATAATTCATCTTTGGCTTATATAATTAATTAAAACGTTTAAAAATTTACATTGAACGTTATATTTATTTATTTTTCTTTTATTTATTATTTTATATTATCATATTATGAATTCATTAGAATATTTCCGCATAAAATATACATAAACGTACATTATATATTTATTATACAGGAAAAGTCATTCACTCCATTCTAAAGATGGATTCTAATTACCATTAAATAATGAAATCCTTTTAATTAATTTAAAGGATATACCTATTTGTATAGCACGACAGAAAATGAAAATCGATTCGGATTAAATATATATATACATCGTTTTTCTTGCACTTGCTCGTTACACCGTATATACGCTTGATAAGGAGTATAGGATTAAGGGATTTAGTGCGGAAAAGGAAGTGAAAGAGCGAGTGCCGTTATAACTAATAGGGCGTCGCACTTGCCAACTCTTTTTCTTCGGCGTCTGCGCACAAAGAGCAAGAGAGAGAGAGAGAGAGAGAGAGCAGAGCGAGAGAGCGAGAAGGTGCGCGTGTGCGTGGATTAATATTAATTGCAAGCCACCGGCTGGTGATTAAATCAGCCGGTGGTACGCGACAATCCTTATTCGCCAGGCTCCTCTGCGGAGGTCGTCGTCGCGAGATCGCGCTCGGGGCGTACATAAGGCCTACAGCGCAGTAACGAAAGGAGGCCTTAATATGTAGCAACATCCGCCATAATGCGGCTTTAGTGCTTCCTACGGGATGGTGTCTGCCCTCTCCATGATGAATGTTTTTACTTCTTACGTTAACAAAGTGCAGAAATTCCCCTTGGCGAAATTTCCACATTTTGCCTAAGCTTTTGGCCCAGCCCTTCCCGACAGTCTCCCGCACACAGTTACACAGCTAAAGCCGCGCGCGGCTCTCCCAGCGACGACGCAGCACTCGACCAAATTTAAAAAAAGAAAATGTTTTTGCCAAATCAAACATTTTACAATATTTTTATGTGCGTTCGCTCGAACACAGTTAGTCGTGCGCAAATTATGTTGTAATGGGTTCATTAAGAGTTTGTTATGCGAAAATAACTCGCGGGCAAGCGGTACAAGATGCAATTCGCGAAACACGAGGGAGAAATATAATGGCTATAAGGGTATAAATGTAAAAATTGCTCCGCCTGGAGCGTGTGGCTGCGCAGAGCAATAAAGTTAAAAATTGAGGTAATCATGGGGCAGAACGAACAATTCCAATTTTCGAGCTCGCGGTTATAATCAATTACTCGGACATTGCAGTGCGCCGCGGCGGTCAGTCGTGCACAAAAAATTGCGGTGCGCGCGGCGGCATTGGCCTCTACCGCCATAAAAAAAGAAAAGTATATTTCTCGTTTTATTCGCTCGCGTGCAGCGAGTACACACGTATAAACTGTAATTAAAACATGCAAGTGTTTCTCTCTCTCTCTCTCTCTTTTTTATATCGCGAACTCACGCGTTTGTCAGCGATCCAACTAGCTTTTTTATTTGTCGGCGAGTGCTAGAAATGAAATAATATCGTATCGACTGTGAAAAATCAAGTAATTCAGCGGGTAAGTGAGCGAAGGAACAATGAAAAGTAAAGAGAAGGAAAGATGCTTAGCACTGCCGAACCATTGGGAATGCAGTCACGTACCATGTGAGTTAGCTATATACTTGGCTGCGTGAAAGGAAAGCCAGAAAAAAGGTATTGCGACAGATAGGTCGATCAAATTTTCACAATTTATAATACTTTGATGATAATTTAATACGAGACTATGAATACTTTGATTTGCATCAAAGTATTTTTAGTCTCGTATTAAATTACAAGACTGACACGAGTTTTCAGTTTCATGACTACTTGTATCGAATCTAATCGGTATTTAATGTTTACTTATGCATGAATAAATTATTAAATTCAAACATCAAATTAAAGAGTTTAAAAGCAATTTGCTATATTTAAATCGAGGTAAACACAGCGCTACATTATGACTAAAGCGAAACAAACAGAAAAAAAAGCTATTAAAAAAACATCCATAACGCACCCTTCAGTTTTATCAGACTATTAGATAGAAAGATAAATCATTATAAATAATGAACTGTCCGCCGAAGTAATATTTTATCATGCTAAGTACATAATTGGCTCATTGATGGATCAATCCGGTGTGTATAGTGCATCATAGTTGATACCAAAAGCCACCCCTCTGACTGACATCGCCGGCGAGCATTTTTTCCCCCCTTCGGAGTTGCGCGCTGACACGATTTTCGCTATAGAGAAATTTGGGGGGTGCCAAGAACTCCAAACCTTCTGCGGCTCTCCTCTTTTCCTCGAGATGGCAAATCTCCACTTACTCTCCGCTCTACCCTATAAGGGCTGACTTGGCGCGTGTATTTCGTGGCGGTACATGCCATTCTGGATTCCCTTATACTCGATATATACTTTGCACGACGTCTTATCAAAGTTGTAGATGAAAATTGTAGCTTGTTGTGTAGACGTCATTTTAGATTATATTTTGGTGTTATATGGGTAAGAAACTAGTATTATATAAAGATTTAAAGTTGAAACGAAAGCGTAATAGATCTCTTTATTAACTGATAAATTTTCTTTTCTCTTATAATAAATCCACAAGAACCGTCTTGATCATTTTGAACGAGATATTTTTCTCTTTTCTTCTACTAATTTTATTTTTCTAGACTTAAAGAAATTGTACTATTGCATTTATTTAAAACTACGCCCTTTAACGCCGTCAATGATTTAAAACTAGAAGAAGAAAAAAGATACCGGTTAATTATTGATTAGGGCACAATTGCGATCACCGTCCAATTATTTCAACCGATAAAACTCGCACAAAAGTTTTCTTAATTTCGAACTCTTATAAAAAGTATTCTCATCGGCGAGAGAAAGTGCGAAGTCAAGCGCGAAATTGGAAAAAATAAAGAGGCTGCAGCAGCTCGCCGCGCCAGTCGTCAAGATATTGCGCTGGAGCACTTAAGCGAACGAGCGCGTAACTGTCGCGACAACGATGAAGAGTCTGCTTTAGTGGGGGTATAGGGTAAGAGGCGCAGAGAGAGAGAGAGAGAGAGATAGAGAGAGTCGCATAAACGTTTGCTCGGGTCGCGCGCACAGGGTCTGGGTCGGAAGAGCTCGGTAGGCTCGGAGCATCGAGGGGTAGATCTCGCGGCGGAGATAATACACCGCGGACAAATTTCGGGAAAAATATGCTCGCCCGCAGCCTGTATCTCGCCGCGCGACTACAGCGAGACGCTGAGAGAGAGATGCTCGGAGGGGTCGAGTGTACGATGAGAAAAATATCTAAGCGTAGATCAAGCCAGACGGAAAACGTCTCGTTAAAACGCCAAAGTGCCACGGACGTTGTATGGGCGCAGCTCGGAGCCGGCGGTAATCGCGCGCGAGAGATGAGCACCGCCACGCCTTCGCCGCTTCCCGTCGCTCTTTTCCTCGACGCCTGCCTCGTGCCTTCCTGCCGCCACGACGGAGGGAAAAAAAAGGGAGAATCATTTGG
The DNA here is from genome assembly GCA_900490015.1 of Megastigmus stigmatizans. Classification (NCBI taxonomy): domain Eukaryota; kingdom Metazoa; phylum Arthropoda; class Insecta; order Hymenoptera; family Megastigmidae; genus Megastigmus; species Megastigmus stigmatizans. Next base: position 19,197 of record UELV01142947.1, on the reverse strand, counting down.
AAAGTTTGACAGTTCCCGGGGGGCGATTGGCGCTGAGAGAGAGAGCGAGTGAAATGCCGCCGCCGAGGATAGGGATTGCGAAACATCGCTAGCCGAGAGGCTTTAGGGTGAATTAGAGGAAAACCGCAGCGCCAGAACTTTAAGTGGACTACATCCGATACACTGCCGCCGCCTCCGCCGCCTTCGCATTTTGTCCGTCGTCCAAGAACCTGATACATGTTAACTTTGTTATCCGGGAGAAAAACGTCCGATGTAGCCGCGTAGGGGCAGCTGCGCGGAGACTCTTTGGACGGACGCTTCTATTATATTCGGATCGGTTCGATCGTCTTGAAAAGTTGTTTACTTGGAAAAGTGAGAGCGAAAACAAAAAAGGGGGTGGACAACCATATTTTACTTAAAACTCATTTCTTCTTTTCTATTGACCATTGGGGAACAGAGTTTACCGCCGAGTTTTAAAAGCTATACAGTACGCGCATTATATCGATTGTGTTATCGCATCCCGTATAGTTTGAACTATCGATATTTGAATACTTCTCTTATGCACATTCATGAATGCAAATCGATATGCGCATATTTCCAATTAATATAATATAGCCGCTAACACTGACATTTACTACAATAGCCGCTTTTATTGCTTCCTGTAATTGCTTCAGCTGCTATACTTTCCCCGTGCATTTGTGTGCTTTTTCAAACGATATATACATCTTGCGCGTAAACAATAAATTAATCACAATAAAATCGAAACTGCCGCACGCGCGAGCGCATATAAAAGCGAGGTGGCAGCAGCTCCCCCGTGCACGAAACGCGTCAAAGGGCGTTAAAATTTAAAAATATGCAAACATCGAGGATTAGGCAAAGTGGCTGTAAAGCGCGCTCAGGTTGTATAGCTCGGTCTCTTTATTTTTCGACGCACACACAGCTCGCTCGCTCACTCGCTCGAGCGCCACCAAGTGTCTATCTCCTCTGTGGTACGTGCCCCGTGCCGAAGCCTCGGCTGCCGCGGCGCTTTAACGACTGTTGACGCTTCTTTCGTATAGCTTGTGTACTTTATGTTCGGACCAGCTGATGCAATTCGTCGAGTTATCGCGTGCTCTCTTTCACTCCTCTCTCTCTCTCTATCTATATGTACATGCCGGAAGTCGGAGATAATTTCGCGTCTTGACACTTTGAGCAAGATTCGTCGGACAAGTCCACGGGCAGGAGGGCTTTATCGCTGCGAATCGAATCGGTACTAGCGACTTCTTTTTCGCGACAACAGTTGCACCGCGTGGAAAACACGCGGCGGGAGCGAAGACGCTTCGACGCTTTACGTATAATTTTATCTTTTAGGATTTCGCATATTATATACTTTGTCGAGAGCGCCTTTTTATGTAGAGTCAGCTCATCTACGAGGAGATGAAGGATTTATTTGAAGGAGCGAGAATCTTTATGATTACGGAGCATAAATTTTTCTAAACTGCTGCACTTGCTCGGAAGTTTCTTTCCGATAATTTATATTATCTTTTATTGGCTGAAACTGATAAATCCCTTAATTTCAATAATGTATGCTTTCAACGATTGATTAAAGTTATCTTATTAGAAATTATTACATTTCCTTATTTTATATTAAAAAAAAAATTGTTTCAGTAGCATCGAACCGACTGAATTAAATCAAAAGTAACAAATATTTATATACCGCTAATTGAATAGGTCGAGTTGCACAGCGAGAAAAAAAAAGTATAATGAAAACAATACTAATCTAAAGTCTAGACGCATTAAATAACTAAGTGGAATTTAAGAGGATGCATTGCTGAACTCCTCGTAGTTTGTTGGGTTGAATAATTCACGAGCTCGTCGGTGTACAGCTTGTACATTATTAAAAGGAAATTTAGTCATTCTCGTGAGGCGGTCTGGGCGAGCGAAATAAAAAGAATATAAAGACGTAGGTCAGAGCAGAGTGAAAAGGGCGACTTCTTTAAACGAGCACGAATCCCTGGCAGTTTCCTATGGGCAGATTCCATCCCGGCCCCGCGCGACTCCACGGCCCTTCGTCCTGTCTTATTAAAAGCAGGCGCGGCACTGTAGATCATCCCTCGACACTTATTGACTCTCGGTGCCGAATTGAAAAGTAGGCTGGCCTGAGCTATACCCGGAGCCACCTCTAGCGCACGCACTGCGCGCGGCGTCATTTGTTATGCCTGGCCCATGCCGCAGCTGCTTCTCTCTCTCTCTCTCTCTCTCACTCTTTCTCCACTCGAACGCTCATTTTCGGCACTCCGGCTGCTAAAGATCGGTGAAAAATAGCCGGGAATTTACTTCTTTGCCTGTGCGCACGTCACGTGCCGCTGAATTTTTTTTCCCCCAATTTTCCCCGTGAAATATACGCACGGCTCTTTAAAAATGATCTTTATGGCTTAAATGAATTTTCGCAACTTTATGGACGCGCCTACGAGCTCCTCCTTTCCCCGTATATAGATTTTCGATATTTATTGAATAACTTTCGACGGCAATGTTGTAATTTAGTGATGCCTTGCCCGTTATTTTATAAACGACCGATGATGAATGAAGTTTTTGACAATTATCAAAGAATCCTGAGATATAATATTAAAAAATGTATCGATAACGAATATTTATATATATTAGTGTGAATACGTATAGCATCCTCCTGTGCATACTAATATTTCCGCTGCTAAATAGTTCGAGGGTGTACACAGATATATATAGTAATTCTGATGATATAAATGATGCGTCGCGAGCGACAAAACAAAGTAAGATATTCGAGTCGGCGAGAGAGAGAGAGGAAAGTTGAGTCGTAGACGAACAAACGCAAGCATATATGTCGCATAGTCCGAGTGCGGTGCATCGCGTCGAATAAATACCGTGACGTGTATATAACGGAGAGTGCGCAATTCTCGCGGCGACAGGTGTAAGGTGTGCACTAGCGCGTATACAGACACTGTACGCGGGTCTGCGAAAGGAAGCGCGCGTCCCTTCTTCCCGCATGCCACCCGCATACAGGGATTAGACGCAATTCCTCGAGGCTGCGCTGGTGCTGGTCGCAAATATTCGCTCTGCGCTCGAGGCACCGGCTGCTGCTGCCGTGCGCGCGACTGGATTAGCCGAGAGAGAAAGCGCGTGGCTCTCCGCGCTCCATAGAAAGTCTCGTAAATCGTCTGGGTGGCGCGCGGCGTTCGCGCACGCCTCCGACTAAATAGGGATTCGCGTGCCGCGGCTAAATGATAATTTCTCACCGCTCTGGGACCTTGTCGCGATGAGAAAATGCTCTTCTCCCCGATCATTAGCGGATTTCGAGTCGATTTATCACCTTTAACCAAGCCGTCCCTTAACGCTGATGAGAATCATTCGTGTGTGTGTGTGTATGTGTATGTCTGTGTATGCTAAGAGCTGCACCGGAGGCTCTAACAACTTTTGCGCTCTGTTAATTTCAAGCACTCGATCTTAACTTAGCTCTGATTTCCTCGTGAAATATGACGAGTCATTATGCGGCTTTCTAATAGAGTAGGCAATGGCTAAATGTCAATAGAACCACCCACTGCAGAATAGTTTCGTAAAACAAGTAGAGAAATAATTTATTTTGTTTTGCTGCTCTCAAGAATCATATTATACTCGCTGTGTTGATGGTTATGCTTGCTTTAAAATATTTAACTTATTTTTAAAGTATAAAAATAATTCAAGAGAGGAGTAATATTGTGCAAACTTCTCAACTAACAAGTAATTTTTGTCTTTTTTTTTCCTGAAAGCCTGCAAATTAAAACTGTAAGAAATTAAATTTATAATAAACACACGAAATAATAAATATAAACTTCAATTTACCGTGAATAGCAGTGCAAGTATAGTAAAGTATAACGTTTATTTGTCGAAAGAAAAGAGAACACAGAGTGGCTGGCAACATTATTATCGCCTATATTTCAGTACTGGGAGTATTTTCCCAAACCGAGCGAAAATAACCAGCCATTTACTCGTCTGCGACATCGAATTATGGGAGAGAGAGAGAGAGGACGTCTAGCATCAGCAGCGAAAACGAAATCTATTGTCGCGTGAGAAGAGCCCACCCGACCCCACGGAACAGACTTCCCTCCACGGGGAAGGAGGAGGGGGCGGGCTTTTCTTCTTTCGCTTTCCTTCCACAATTCTAATAACGCGTGTGCTGAAAAATGCAGTCACATAACTCTCCGGCATATCGAATTTTGATGCTTTACTTTTCACGCCCGCGCGAATTCACTTATTTAAAGCCACAAAAGCCTACTGTATTTTTTACAATAAATTTCAATCGTACCCATAATGCTTATACATTCAACGTTTTTCCTTGTCTTTTTGACATTGTCCCGGTTCATCTATTATTATTTCTCATTCAACTTTTTTCCTACTGTGCACTTATACCCATCAAATTTGACTTTCCATCTAATATTCCCTTTTGTCAGCGTGATCCTTTCGATCTGGGATAGAGTCTAGTCCACAGAGGGAAGAGTTCAAAACCTGTCGGCTGGTGTACCCAAGCTGACTTCCCTTCAAATCCGCTAAAAGAGCTCGGGCAATAATTAATTCCAGCTGATTGTCCGCGTTCGAGCGAGCGCGCGCGCGACGGCGCCAGCACCACAGGGAATTCTTAACCAGTCGCGCGCCCGGCTCTCTTGTAACAAACGAGCGCGCACGGAACCTCGCCCTTATTCCTCATTTTTCCTTCTTCTACACTGACAATCCTCTTAAAGGATTGCGCGTGCGCGCTCGCCATGTGCTTAATGAATGAGCGAATGAAATCGAGCCCGACTCTGTCGCGGCCTAAACGTCAAAAATACACGAGAGTGCTCATCATGAAGTGCTCGCGCTTTTTACGTTGCATTTGTATGTATATCGAGTATTTAGTTTCACGCGAATTGTATTTGTCTGTGATCAAAGGGAATATTTGATTCGAATATCTGATACCAAAAGGGCCGAGATTAATTCCACTTTGATACATAAAATAACAGCGACAGCGACAGTGCAGAATACACAATATTTTCAACTGTTTCAAGAACCACGTCAAGCGTTCGAATACCAGCTATTTATAAAGCGTTTCCAAATAATTGGCGAAAAGTCGTTAAGCAAGAGCGGTGGGCAAATATAGAAAGCCCTCGGTGTGCGAGTTTGCGTGCACAGACGTCAGCGGCCCTCTTGGAAGTGTCAAGATCGATTTGCGCGATGTGCTTTTTGCTGCTGCGAGGGCTACGGACGTTGCGCGCGAGTCTAAGGTACCGCGGCAAAGAGCATCAGCTTCGAGCAAGAAACTCCCCAGAGCTCTAGTCAAGGATCACGCGCGTGGAGTTATATAAGGGAGGAAAAAGGGGAAAAGGCGCGGCGACGGCGGCGGCATCTGCTTCTCGACAATGCCGCCGCGCTTACGAGAGTTCGGAGCCACGTGCGCGTTCGATAGTCGGCGCGCTTGGATCGGACCGATAAACTGACTTGTCAAACTCCCCGCTTCGCTCGTAAACTAGAGGGAATCCTCTCTCGCTCCCTCTATACTACATATATGTATATATGTATACCTCGCTTTTTGTCCCTACCCCTGCCTGTAGATCCCTTCTCACCGATAGCCGGATAAATATATCCGAGCATTACAAATGTGAATTACGCATTCCGTTTATGCCACTTATCGCCGGAGGGATGATGTTAATTTGCCTCGAATCAGCGAGAGGCTCACCAACCTCCGGCTCTATTATCTCCTATCTCGCTTCAAAATCGCTCCGGAGCTCCGACAAATTCCAATTTTGAATGTGTTCAGCTTGTTCCGATTAAACTTCTTCCCTTTGCCATCTTTTATGATCCATATATTATACGTACATATAAGATTGCGTGTCTATTGTAAAAATGTGACGCAGGTATAAAATGCGCATAAAAAAGAAACTTATAATATTTTTTCCTTATATAGATTTTAACGTAACCAAGTTTCATCGAAACTCCTATGGTGATGAGAAATTACATAATGTGAACCTCGTAATTTGTATACCGACGGTCAACGACTAATTTTGTCATTTAATATTAGCAATGCACACTATACGAGTGGTTTTATCGCCTCATTATACGAAAGCAGGGTGTGCAAGTATCGCGCGCAGCATCTCAGCCTCCAGCGAATAGCATTTTTATGCCTGACAGGTCTGAAGCGAAAGAGAAGTTCCAGAAGGGATTATAGCTGCGGGAATATCTTACGGTTGCGAAGCGGTATATATACATACACATCGACGCTGATAGCTTGCCTCGACATCGAAAGACCGGGAGTGTATTACAAAGGAAATAGGTGCAAGGTTTCGGTGTGTGGCCGCCGCGGAAGGGATTTCAAGTCTCTGGTGAGTTGCGTTTATTGACGGGCGGATTGATAGTTTCCAGCTGCCGCCACGACCGCCGTAGCCGCCGCCGTCGCCGCCGCCGCTTGCGAGCTCGCGTTGTTAAAGTAAATGAGTTCCCTCCCGCATCGTCTCCGGATGAAATAGACGCGCCCCATGCACTCACATTGATTTGTTCACAACTTCTGGTTTATAGCGTCGGCTGCCGCTGCTGCTGCTTCTGCTGCTCGAATGGCGCGCTTCTCTCCCCGAAGCTGGCTGTCTCTGTTTCACAGCGCGGTATTTGCGAAAGAATTGATTCGCGCAATCCGCTTAAGAGGTAATCAATTTGAGAAATGGACAGCTACCGGCAGAGAGCCTTTCAAAAAATATACTCCTGCATATTCGATCAGGATTTTTCCGCCTAGACTACCTCCGAGGGCCCGTATTTTCCCACGGAGCCAATATTTTCCCTCGACTCGCTCCGCATTTTATCTGCAGCTTCCGCATCTCTCTCTCTCTCTCTCTCTCTCTCACTCTCTCTCTCTCACTCTCTTTTTATAAGCGGGCCGCTGCTTCATATTTACCGTTTGTTTAGCGCCGACATTTTTCCGCGTGATACCGGCTTAGTTATATATGTAGTGCGCACTCGAACGCGCCAATTAAAGCGGAGCGCGAACCTAGCCTGGGGGGAGATCGGAAAGAAAACGGGAGCGAATATCACTTCGGAAAGGCCCTCGATAAGACGATCAAGCAATATGCCTTCGCATTAATTAGTCATCCAAGACAGTTCAACGTTCTGAATCATTTACTCGCTCAAAGAGGATTCCCGTGTTCGGGCCTCGGGTATATGCATATTGCAAAGAGGCGCCGCCTCGCCCGTCATTCAAAGTCTCACGTTCTGCTGCTGCTGCTGCTACTGCTGCTGCTGCTGCGTCCGTGTGAAATTTGACTATCGCTGCGCGAGCTGGCGCCACTATCGATTTTCATTACACTCACACGTTATTCCAATACAAAAAGCATTCGCTCCCACTCTGTTATACTTTTCCAATATACCCTATGGAATATTTTACACGAAAAATATCAATTGCAAAACCAATATTTTAATATTTATTTCTAAAACGGCGGATACACGGCTTCATATCTTTTATATTCAATTTCTTTGACAAGAATATGTACATGTATTAATTGCATTTATTTATAGGGTGAATTAAATGTTTGAAGCAATGATGTAAGTTATTGATCTGTATACACTAAAAAAAGGCTCGGTTAAAATAGCCTGGGTGGACTATATGGTAATAGAACTAGTGCTACCATGTAGAAATAGCTGTGTTACTTCGGTAGTTTTTGCCGAAGTTTTATCTTGCTGTCAGGTTAAAACTTCCTGAGCCTGCAAGTTAAATTGATTATTGCTCCACGGCTGATTTAACTGGGCAGTATTTACGTGAGAGCAGAGGTAAAAACTTCTGGACATTTCGGTTAACGCAGCCGAATCATTTTCCAGTGTAGCTGCTAAATTATTTATTATCTAGAATAATTTAGAACATTAACAATTGGAAAGAAAATCAAGTTAACTTTTGTAACTACCTGCATAAAGTATGAGAAGAATCAAAGCCCATATGTTGAATTTACGAATTTATTGAACTAAATCGGCCAAAGTTGTAGCTCATTGAAAATCCTTTGATAACATCATTATCATAGAACTTCAAAGGTACCTCGTTACGATAGTAACAACACGCAAATTTTCGCAATTCGATAGCTCTTTCAATTTTGGAAATATTACTCGAATTAAAGAGGTTTACAAATCACATAAGCATTAATATATTATATCTATAAATGTTCGCTTAGCAAAAACGTAATTTTTTAATTGCTCAAAGTTGTACTCTTGTTTTCTTTCAAATATTATACTTTTTTATTATAGTTATTTATAGTGCTCTTTTTTATTAATTGACATAAGCTTTTTCATCATTTTGCCACTAATATTTTTATATAGTAAGAGCAACAGAGCCATTAGTGTTTAACTAATCAGTACATTCGTCAAAAATATAGAGAATGATCATATGCAACGATTTAAACAATTTCTATACCGTGAAAAATTCTCGGTGGCAAAGAATTTCTTTGATAAATATTTTGCGTAGAATAATGTTTACATCTTTCATCGTCGAAAGTCTGACGTAGAGAGAAAATTTATCGTTTGATCTTGCAAGTATGAAGAAGTATACAGCAATTGATGAAATGCACAAATGCCTCCGGGTACTCGAGTACGTAGTATTTCCAACCCTTTTTCCATAGTCTCTTTTTAAATTGACTCTATCATTCGAGTTTTCACGGTTTATACGTCATTTCACTTTCGCGTAAAGGCGCAAGCTTAAATGGCTCCCGGGTCCTGCGCCTGCCGAGGGAAGTACCAACAGCATTATGCAAATGAGATGGTGCAGCCGGTACGAAAACGTGGGAATCCCGTCGAAGAGGGAGTTCTTCCGTTACGAGGGGAAAAGAGAGAGAGAGAGAGAGAGAGAGAGAGACCCAGTTGACGAGGTTTACTTCTGACGGAGTAGAAGTTCTCGATAAACTTTTCAAAAGAGACTTTGTCCTACGCTCCTTCCTACTTCCTTATCGATCTTCTATTAATATGCAAGTACATTTGCTCTTGCACTGCGATGACACTTCCCTCGCCTTTTTTTTTACTTTTATCGATATTAAAAATCTGAGATTTAAATTTGCTCAACCGGTTCACAGTTTATTTTCAGAAAGTTTCATCTATTATTTAGCGCCTTTCGTGAGGCACTATATATAGCTGGTTTTAACGCACTTTTTAATGTAGGTTAATAATAGATTGCTTTTTTATGTAATTAGTTTAAGTTGTGCGTTTTTCTCGTAGTTTTGGCGTTGAATTAAAACTGGAATTCTCGCAAAACGATCTCCTTTTACTCCCCTTGCATTTTTAACGGAAAAAGTGCTGCGTCTGTGAAATCCTGGAATTTAAGATTTTCATACGAAAAATCGCGAATATATGCTCTTGGAAATTAACGTTGGAAATAATAATAAGAATAATTTCAGGAAAAACTAAAGGTGCGCGTTTTTATAAGTCAAATTTATTGCGTCCTACAAAGAATATTATTTTAAAACTCTTTAATAAAATGCTCCCATAGTTTTGACGGACATAATTTAATAATATATAATTAAAGCGAGTAATGAAAGCTTCATAGATAATTATGCTTTATTTCCTTTTCATTTTTCAAGTTACTTTTATTAAATGATGACGTTAAAAACATATTCGAGTATGATTATTTATCAGTAACATGATTTCCATTAATTATTACTGTGGTGTTCAAATAGTTATACCCTGCGTAAATCTTCTAATTTTATTATATTATTACAATAAAACTAGATTTCATACATCTATAAAATAATGCACGCCGTTTTAACGCGGGAATAATCGGCCGCAACTCGCAGCTCTTGTAAAACGATTCTGCAACCGAGTAAACTAAAATGCACAAGGCTCTATTTTGGGATCCTGTCTCCACAGACGACCTCGTCAAAAATTAAAGCTGACCCTGCATCGATTGGCGTCTTGTCGGCCAACGACCTCCAGCAGCGTCATACGAATATCTCACCGAGAAGACAAAAGTATAGCCTCGAGCCAGTTAAGCATTTATTACTCCTCAACAATATTATTATCACAATTATAAATGGAAATAACATTTAAACCTCTTGTACAAAAGTTGGCAATAAATGTTATGCCACTTACCCGCGTGAGGGGAAAGATTCGCCTGTTTAGCCTCGCTCGCTTCCTTCGTTTTTGTCACCCGGCAGCTCTCGGGGCGTATAAATTTTGCGAGAGAGAGAGAGAGAGAGAGAGAGAGAGAGAGAGAGAGAGAGAGAGAGAGACAGAGAAGCTGGGAAGGAAAAATAGCTGGTAAAATAGTCGAGAGCGACGGAGGCAGTTACCGAGTAGCGAGGAGAGAGTGAGAGAGAGAGAGAGAGAGAGAGAGAGAGATCCAAGTCCCTCGCGAATGCAGTCACTGTGAAAACAGAGGCTAAGTGTTTCGATATTTATCGGCTCCGATCAGTCGGAGAGAGGCGCGCGAGCGTTTTCGGGAAGCGAGGGTCGGCGGCGGAGCGGTCGGTGGCGGCGGCCAGCAGCAGCAGCCCAGGGAACTGCGAGGGAGGAGGTGGAGGAGGAGGAGAGGCTGACAGTCGTCGAATCGGGCGGCGATGCGTTACCGTGTATTTTGGCGACGGGCCAACGAAAGCGGCGGCAGCCGGGGACGACCGAGGACGACGGCTTCCGGCCGAGAGAGAGAGAGAGAGAGAGAGAGAGAGGAGCTCTGCACGGACCCCGAGAACTGCCCAACCGGGGGATTCAATTTTCCAGCTTAATCGCTAAAAATATTGGCGCGGCCGAGGCGGCGCACATCTCTCCCACCCTGCCCCTACCCCCCTTTATTCTCGGATCGGCCGTGCGCCCCATGCGAATGCATGTAGCGCGATTTTATGAATCGAGGTGCGCGTTCGCGTCGCAGTAGTAGTATGGCCCAACTCTGCCGAGACTAGCGCGCGAGTCTATACCGGTGCACTGCACACTCGAGTCGGGGTTTCTGCGCTGCACGAAAGGCCTCGGTCGCTCGCTCGCGCGCGCGACTTCGCTCCTTCTAAGCTTTGTGCTGGCTCATCGCCAAGGACGTCGATGGGAAAATTACGGCAGTGTATGTGTGTATGTGTGTGTGTGAGCCTCCTGGAAAATTGCGTGACTCCCATTCCCCAGCTCGTCTGCGAGCTGCTGTTCTGCGCTCCGTCGCGAAGCCATTGGAATTCTTATGATATCGCGGCGCTGCTCTCCCTCTCTCCCTATATACTTGCCTCGCTTTTTCCCCATGCCATAGACGAGAATGCCGGAGCTTTTAAATTACCGCGCGACTGGATATCGTTGCGCGGTGCGAGTAATAGTTTGTACCGGTGTTAGCCAAAGAAAAAGGAGAACAACAAAGTTCCTGCAAGTCTTGCTTCGGATCAATATCCTAATTTTCTTCTTTCTTTTTTTAGTAGTTTTTATAAATTCATTATTTTTGTGGTGTTTTTTGGCTATTCGCGCTAAAAGGAAGAAATTCAAATTACGGTTTTGTCGTATAAAACTATCCTTACCCCACTTTTATACTTGTTTGGAGAGCACAATAACTACTTTGCTCCGTTTTAGCGCTGCGTTTTACAACGCAATTGTGCAACTTTCCAGGTGACACCATAGCTCGTTAAAAGTCAGTTTACAAAAGCGCTTATCTAGTTCGCAAGCTCGACGCGGAGTTAACAGTTTGTTCAAGTTTTTTTTTTTTTTTTATTTTTATTCAGTATACTTAATTGTACGACATATAGGTTTTACTAAGAAAACTAGACGATTAGTGCGTAATTTCTGTAATCCCGCCTCTAAAATGCTTTTTACGTCTTTCAACGAGCGTCGTATTCCATAAGAATATATAACAACTTGGCGAAAATACAATGCATGAGGCTATTTAAATTTTACTGTTGGAGACTTGATTATGCTACATAAAAGCGAGTACTTAAGCCACGTATACCGCGGTCAGCTATACTCTTATTCCAGGTGTACTCATGATTAACGTTTCTTTTAGTGCCAATGTAAAACCTTTTATAACCTTCTCCGTGCCTGTGACTCTACTTGTGTGGGCGTCTCTGTGTGCGACTTATCAGAGAACAGATCCGAGCTTTATTATGATGCGACGGAATTAGATGGAACTCTCGGACATGGCATATATATCACCCGAGGGAACGTTTGACTTGCCGATATTGCAGCTTTCAAGATTACAATTCCATGATTAAAAGTTGTAAATAAAATTATTCGCGACCTGCTCCCTCTGCTCAGGTAGGCTAAGTTTACCAGAGTTTCCAATTGCTCAAGAGGATCAATTTAATAATCATTTTTTTACTTTTATTGCATTATGATAATTCTAATGATAATCCAAATAGAATGCAATTAGTGTAGTCTAAGAGAACCAATTAGTTTATTCATTTTAGCATGAAAGAATTCAATTAAATATGCTATATTTTAAGTAAATTCAAAAATTAACGAACGGTTGATATACTACCGTGTATAATGAAAAGTAAATATAGTTTAGAAACACCGATTTAGCTCTCGCGTAAAAACAATTGTAAATTGTTATAGTGTCCATAAAACGACACGCGTTAAGACGATTTTGAGATCTTGTTAAATATCAGATCAGTTTTTATATTTGAGCAAACTACTGGGCTAACGGTTCCACGTAAGGAGCAAAGTTAAGTAAACACTTTAAGACTGAAGAGAAAAGGGGCAACGTAACAAAAGCAAGCTACATGTCGATAAAACGTACTTTTAAAGACATTTAACGAGCGGATGCTCTCGCCGCTACTTTGTTGCCAGTGACACGTATGCCATCGTCAGCAAGTAAAGCTTACTTCTCTTGCTGCTTTCTCTCTGTTTTCTCAGCAGCTCGTTCGCCCAACTATTTAGTTTCCCCTAGTATACGTACTCAATGTTTCACGTAATATGAGAGGGCTAAATAATCAGCACTAAGAATATCTTCATCATTATTTCCTCGGAATTCTCTGCATTTGCGTAAGATGCAACAGAGCAGAGGCAGTTTTTGTTTATGATTGAGTAAAATTACTATCCAATTTAAAAATTATTTGTAATTTAGGTTTTGATTTCATTTGTACAAGTCGAACCAAAATCACAATAACTATTATAGGTAACAAATATTGGGAGAAAAAACGTTTCATCAACGGTAACGGCCTAAATTACTACTAAGGTTATATCTAATTTTAATTTACTTGAAGAATATTTCGTATGTCAAGTATTATTATTTCTATTGATCCCATCTTACTTCGCGAAAAAACAAAGATTACACAGTATAACAGGATAGAACACCGAGCTCGGTGATAAAAAAAAGAATTCAAATGTTTTATTCGGCAATCCCCCCGTATATAGAAATGGCAATTGCTCGGACGCGGATTATGTGGGCTCAAGCGTTAATTATACGATAACGGCGGGAAATGGGGATTGATTCTGGGCACTTTGATCTGCCATTTCACAGGTGCTTATGCATTATAGGTATAGGTAGCTGGTACAATTGCGGTGGGTCGCAGCAGTGGCATGGACTGCCGCGGCGGCGGCGCAATGGAGAGAAGAGAAGCGAAGCGAAGAGCTGGCAATATGTTCCCCGTTGCGCTGGAGCCGAGCATAATCGCCCCGGCGTGTATAATACCTTCTATACCTCGCTTGATTTGCACCCCCCGCCCAACGACCCGCGCGCATTGACACACACTTGAATGGCTCGTATTTTCGTACCTGAAACAAATAAACGAAGAATTTGCGTTAGATTATTGCATTTGGCGAATTTATAGATTGTTTGTGTGTATTAGAGTATATTGTGTGAATATGCGAGTGGATGTATCTTTATTCTCATAATTTTATTGTATTATGAAGATGGTTTATTTTGAAGTTCATATAATATCCATAGTCTGACTGTAGGTACAACGTATCTACTAGTCTCGTATTAAAATTATTTTTGAAAATTTCCAAATGACCTATACAAAATTAAATGTATGTCCTATACGATTTGAAACGAAAAATGGTTTTTCATTGTTAATCTACTCGACCGAAATCGCAGATAATAAAATAATAGCTGTGTTTAGGTCAATGTAGAAGTTGAAAATGTAAATACGAAGTTTTAGAATCTAGAATCGCAAGTGCTCTTCCAAAATTACTTACTTAGATACAGTGAACAACAGCGTAGTCAGATTAAGTACGGAATCGTAGCCGCAGTAAGGTTAGACGAAAAACTAGGAGCAGAAGGTTGGCATATTGCGTAGAGTATATATATATATAAGCATAAGCGTATAGCTATAGTCGATGCAGACACAAGGCTGTTTCATATTTACGTAACAGGGCAAAGTCGCGTGCCTCTGGGCATAACGTCAGACGCATGCACAACTCCGCCGCGTATATACACAGTCGATACCACCCCCGCCCTCTCACTCTCTCTCTCTCTCTCTCATGCCGCGCGAGCACGTGTTCACAAGGCGCGACTATATCATTGATAAACGCCCACATGCTCGCACGCATTTCGGATGCCCGTGGCTCCTCTCTCTCTCTCTCTCTCTCTCTATCTCCTAATGACTCCAGTCTCAGAGCGAAGGGGTGCAGGGCGAGAAGGGGACGTCGAGTCAGAGGTGGCACACCGCGAGCCATTCACCTAATGCGTATTATTTCTTGCTTCCGGCGAGCAGCTACGCGTGCGACTCTCCGAGGCTCTCTTATCTCCGTAGATTATTATGCCGTCTGCTCCCCCTAAGTACGGAAGCTCGTATATGGATACGCTGTTCGATCGGCCCGACGCGTGCTGCCACTCCCCTTGGCTGCACTAGTTTCTTACTTCCAAGGCTTGACCAATACGTAATGCGACTTTTTGAGCGAATTCGGTAGGGTTATACCCGCAGAGGCGATACAAGGGGCCAGAAGCCTGTAAGCTATACGCATTATGAACAGTTATTAGTATTTTCAGATAAAGTACAATATATAAATGAAATTAAACGAAAAATTGTGCGTTCATATTTGTTTTGGATAGATGTGATCAATTATGTTGCTTTACACATAGTGTATCAATGTTACGCGGCCCTTGATCAGCCCTATTCTACAATTTAATAAATAATAATAAATTATATATTCTGTATCACTCTTAACTTATATACAATTAACATTGACCATTAATTTTTTTTTCTAAAAATTCCTTGTTATATCGGTCTTGAATAATATCATCACGATATATGTATATTTCCTGGCAACTTCGTTATTTTAAAAGAATTATTGAACTATTATTGAATTATTGAACAAAACTATTTTTGTTACCCTCGAAAGGAATCGCATTGTCCGTTATTAAAAATAATTTTTGATATGTTTCGGATAATAAGGCAAGGTATAGGACGATTTAATATCATTTCACACACACATGTAAGAGTATAAGAGTAATATTTCGTTATTTTCAGAATGTATCGTTCACGTGTATCATGAATAAATCGTATATACCTCCACTAATAACGTAAACAGGTTTCTTTCTGTAATAAAGTATCCGTTTCGATACAGCCGTAAACAAACTGTGAATAAACGCGAATAACCAAATCCAACATTAACTGTACATTCACCGTAATCGCGAGCAAATATATTTTTCTTGCGCGGATTAACCAATTGTTCGCTCGATCGAAGGAAAACCTTAATCAAGACAAAGAGTGCGAGAGAGAGGGAAGGATAGAAGAAACGATTCGTAAACACGCTCGCAGCTAGTAAAGGACAAAAAGCGAGAGAAAGAAGGTTGGCATTCCGGCTACAGGGTCGCACGAAAAGCGGAGCTTAATCGGAGGCGATAACCCGCGTATATAGTACTCGGGTAGGAAGAGGAAAAAAAGGTTCGCGAGGTATTTAGGTACTTAAGAGCGTCCGAAGCTTTTCCCTATAAAATTTGCAAGTCGATTGGGAGAAGGAGGGAGGTGGGAGGTGGGGGAGGGGAGGACGAGTCTCAGGTGAAATAGGGCAGTGGCCAGGATTGGTCGTCGCAATAGTCGGCGCGGCTCGACGGCGGTGGCGGCGATACCGATCGGGGAATCGGGTTCCGGCGGGCCGCGGCGAAGGAGAAATTTACGAGCTACCCTTCGGCGCTCCGCCGTCGTACGTTGCTGTCGTTTGCACACGAGTCGCAACGTACTCGTGCAATAGTCGCGCAACGTATCCAAAGAGAGAGAGAGAGAGAGAGAGAGAGAGAGAGAACGAGAAAGAGAATGCGACGTCCAAAGCAGTGCTCCACTGTTCTTTCAACTCCTTGTACTCTCGTTCTCTCGCGTTCGCATGTGCATGTACACACCGTGTCGCCCCTCCCGCTTTCACTTTCTTTCTCTCTCTCTCTCTCTCTCGAGCAGCTCCACCACTCTGTCCCTCTTTTTCACCTCCGCACACACACTCACACCCACACACGTACGTACGCCGTCGTCAGGCAGTGTCTCGCGCGCGTACACATAGAGCTTTTTTCTCCCGCTTTACATTTTCCCTTCCTTTTTTTTCTCTCTCTCTCTCTCTCTCTCCCCTCGTCTCGACGGAATAAATAGCTTCGCAGGCTCGTATCGCTGCGCCGTGGAGTCTCCGCCATAGTCGCCGAGATACCGCACATGCGACGCAGTATAGTCGAAGGCTTAAACGCGCGCGTCCCGGGTCTTGGGTTGGCGTCGCGTTGCGGTGCTACTCGCACTCCCGGAGACCGTTTTGCGAGCGCGTCCTATCGTTAGCCTAAACGACGGGCGTGTGTGCGCGCACAGCAAGGCTAAAGAACCATCGGCTGTCGAAGATCTGCAGATTAGACTCGCAGCTCGCTCGGCAGGAACACTTTTTGAACGTCGTAACTTCTCGGTTTATACCGATTCGACTTCTCCTTACTGCATACGGAATCGCTCGCGAATAGTATTTATAAAATAGTAAGACAATTGGAATTACTAAGTTCGGAAAAACCGACTTAACATAAAATACAAACCGTAACATATCTTTGAATAATTCAGATATTACAATATCGGCATGGTGGGAAACGGTTCTATCTGCAATTTTCTATAAAACATTTTTTATAAAAAAAATTTATTTCAAAACTTAATTTGCTCTCAAAATAGACAAAAAGATCTTTGACATCCTTGCAAGCAACAACTACCTATAATTCCCATGAAAGAAGAATATGTGCTCGCGAGATAGAACCGGTTTGACCTGCAAAGTTGAGATAGAATCTTTTTCCACTGAGACGTCGATATAATTAATGTAGTTGGCGCAAATTCCAGCTATATCAAATTGTTAATTTTATCATTATCTACAGACTATTATTTATTGATGACCGAGGCAAGTTTCAAAGAACTGGGGCCATAGAAAGAAAGAAGACTGCCGAGTTGCCTTTTCTCGCGGCACTTGAACGGCAGCAGTAGCAGCAGCAGCAACCGAGGATGCGTTGGCTGCCTTCTTCATTTGGAAACTTTCTCCTCGACAGTCGGCGTTTGACCTAGGCTACGCGGCCTCCGACTTATATCTACCCTCGAAATCTTCTCCGAGATAAGGAAGAAGAAGTAACGCGAGAGCGTTCTGCTCTGTCGCAATTAAAATTAACGAAGGAACTCCCGAAAAACAGACGCCTTTTCTCGTGCCGTATACCGTACTACGACTGCCCCGAGTTCGGATTCCCCCGTTTGCTTTAACTTTTTGCTCCCGTACCTACTCGTTTACTACGAAGAAAACCTTCTATTGTCTGTGTATACCGGTTGCAGCAAACTAAATAATTATCGTAATCAAAATTGCTTGAGAGCCTTTGGAGAAAGAATAATTAATCCCAATCTTTTTCTAAAAGTCCCTTTTAATGGAATTTTTTCATCATTCGAATTTTAATAAGATGTGATTTCGGCTATAAAATTATCAGCTCGAACTTTTTTTCATATAAATATCATAGGGAAATATCAAATTGAAATGCAAATTTACGAAAAATAAATAAACATTTTGATAGGACAACTGGTAGAATTCTTTTAGATTATAAAAGACAAAGTGTCTTATATCAGTATAAAATCATAAAAACATTTAACGAAGAAATTTCTTGCTCTCTCATTGACTAAGGATTCAATTTTTAATTTCTTGGTCTAAATTTCCAAAAAGATCTATTCCTGTTCTCCAAAACTTCTGTCTAAAAAGATTAGTGGATTTCAGTTCTCCCAAACTATTCTCGAAAAGCAATATAAAAATTTACAGTTTCCAACTTAATTTTAACATTTTTCAGAATACACGTCCTATGCATTTCAAACAACCTCCCTAATTTTTAGAAATTTTTTAGCGTCTGCCTCAAAATTCATGCCCTACGCGCAGATTGATATATATATATATATATATACATAATACGCAGGAGGGAGTTGGCTGCATTCGGCGGCGCGCAACAGTAGAGAAGGTGAAAAAAAGCTGCAGCGACAGTGGTGTTTTTCAAAGGTAATAGAAGCGGAAGATAGACGTGGTGGCGCTTTATCTTACGCACGGCAGCAGCGAAACACATTCGGGTAGAGAGACGCGGAGAGAATACCGCGGGCTTGAAAGCTAACATCGCTAATCCGAAAGTCCAGCTTAAGCACACCTGCCAGGGCCTCTGACGAGAGCTTTAAAGCTCCGCCGTCTGCAGCCTTTCGCTCGCGTGCGTGCAACTCCCCGCTTTCTTCCCCGTTCCCCCTGCACACCCTCCCGCTCTCTCTCTCTCTCTTGTTCTCTTTCTCCGCGTCTGGACGCTATCTTTCGCGCGTTAAGGAATATGCCCGCGAGAGAAACAAAGGCTCGGGCAACGTCAAAACTCTCCCCGCAGGAAGGGCTCGTGTAGGCGCATTTCATGTCTTGATTATTTCGTTCAAAAGCTCAGCGCGCATAGCGACTCGGCCGAGCGTCCTTCGCCGACGCCGAGCATCGCTCGCAGGCTGCAGACTCTCTCGCTCCTCCCCCCCCCCACTCACGCTCCTGATATCCTATGGTCACGACGAGCACTTTTCAAAATGCTCCGTTTTAAACGAACGAGGGGTACCTTTCTCAATTCGCCCTTCTCTCTACCCTTAATGTACCTTTTATTATTATGGTCGCTGCTGGCCAACTAAAAACTGATGTATGCAAAGATAGGGTGTACACGGGTCTGTAGCCAACCGCGTCGTTTTGTAATTTTACATTTATAGAGCGTTGTTCTCATCGTGTTCGCGGATTTAGAATTCTAAGCGTCACTAATTGCGTTGCACGATTCGATGGGAACTTGGATCGATTAAAGCAACATTATACTGACGGTTGGTTGAATTATTAGGAGATATATACGTGTGTGTG